>JAQISU010001241.1:7450617-7598117 GCA_029339505.1 Unio delphinus | reverse complement strand
GATTTAGCCGTGATTATATAGACCACATTTGTGGTTGAACACTTAAATTTAGTATCATGTTCTACTCAACCCTTTTAGTGACTAGTGCACTCGATTTCTAGTGCATTCTTGAGCACCTCTCACCGATGACACGTCGTATAGTGATTTTACAATAACTGACAATCGACATAGCAAATATGTCTTCTAATTTCTAAGATTTATTTTTTGCGATTATTTGTACAGTCCGCTTGAGATCTTAAACAGGATACAAGATAACTGAACTGAATTAATCAATAATTTCTCTCCCGTTCTAAATAGCTCAACTTACATATATTCGAAACAATCAAACGAGTGTGCGGATATGCAATTTGCAACGTTCATGGCCAGGATTCGAAATTCGTTAGTATATGTGCACGTTTACGTGATTTAGCAATTTAATACATAGATTTGTAACTGTATTTTCGATTTCCACGCGAAAGTGAATTGATTGAGAGGGTGGTTTAAGTTTCTTTATGCGTGTGCATGTGGTGGGGATCGGGGTGGGGTGAGGATAATTAGGGTTGCAATCAGTGTCAGATTAAATTCTGTGGAGGCCGTTAGGCAGTCAAAATCATGGGGTCCCCTTTGCATATTACATGTAAATCCTATCAATATTAATTTGATCCGTTGTGTCATGGCTCCTTAAAGGTGTGGGGCCCATAGGTCGATGCCTAATCTGCCTATCTGGTAATCCGGCACTATATTGGTTGCAATATAAACACATCCATAATCCAGTGCTTTCGACTTGTGTTTTTAGTTACACGCAGAATCGCTGAGATATCGCTTTGATTTCAGCAAGCTGAATGGGTTCTTTGATGGTAGTGCTGTCGTTCATATTTGGTAAATGAAAATATAAACAGTGTTTTCTTGAGGCGTTCAAATTAAACACAATTGCTTGCCCGTTGGTGTTAACTCCAGACTTATACAGTTTGCTGTGTATCAATACGCAACGGTTAGATTTAAGGAACTTTACAAGATCATCTATGGCTATGAAAGTTTCATCTTCGATTTTATTGAAAATTAGAGACTCGAGTGATGGTATACAAATGGAATATATATATATATATATATATATATATATATATATATATATATATATATATATATATATATATATATATATATATATATATATATATATATATATATATATAGTGCAATCAATAATGAATTCTTATAATTTCTTCCAATTCAAATTCTTGATGATATTACATAATCTGTGTCTTCAAGATAAAACTAAGTATTCTTGTAAAAGTAACAACACCATTTAGACAATGTATCTGGAGCACCTGTCAATCAAATGCATCACAACAACAGTCAGCTAATCTAATTTTGGTACAAAATATAGACCTACAATCTATTATGCCAAATACAATATAGAAATCCAGTATTTAAAGCTAGCTTTCAAAACACAGGGAACATAACTGGACAGTTAGCTGAGAGTCTAAAAGCAATTATGTTTGACACAGTGAAATGCACACCTGTTGATAACAAGGATGATGACAGATAAAGTAAACACATGCATCCAAGCATCAGAATCTACAGATATTCTGACCTAGGGCCTGTCTATAGAGTAAATAGAAGAATATTATTTTCAGGCAATGTGAGAACCTGATTACTCACCACCGCCGGCGCCTTAGGAACTTTATGCAAACATGGCAAGTGGCACAGTTTTCTTACACAGGGACACTTCATTGTTCGGGAAAGTTTAAGAAAAGTCCCCGAAACTGCGAGAATACGTACGGTAATGAAACAGTACTATCGAAAAACAAAGTAATCTCAGTCTACAGACAGTACTTTACATAAACGGTATACAATGTCTGATACGGAAGACTGCGCCATTTATTACTCTCACTTCTGCTCATTTAGAAATGTAACGGATCTGATGCGATTGGAATAGCTCATAACTATTTATTAAATTCGATATATTGAAAACTTTAATGTAGGCGAATTGTATTTCATTTTGCCATGCGAGCTTTTGCAAACATATGTAATTTTAAGGATAAAGTAGAATACTTAGTTATTGTATACCTTGGAAGAATTAAAGACAGTACCATTCGTATTTTTCAACTTTTACCCAAATCTAGCCTCGAAGAAAATTGTATATGTTAACAATTACGATCAATAAATCCCATTCAGGTTTCCTTGCTTCTGACGTTTTAATGTGAATAGAACTTCCGAAAGTCGTTATGAATAGTCTTCTTGACATAACCTCCCTAGTTATACTTTTTAGCTTTTATATCTGTGTTCTATTTTCATGTGACCAAATTCGTCCTTTCAGCATGGACACTCGGTGTCTTTTCTCCCGTGTAAAGTTTCGTGACATAAAGAAAGTTAGTGCGGAAGACTATTTGGGGAGTCATGTAAGTTTTCTCTCCTACTGCCTTGAAAGCCTTTATATCCTTAATCCAAAGATGGAACTCTTTTCTTCATTTCACTTCACCGAAGCTTCTGGAAATCGTGTAAGCTAAAGCTCTACATACAACCAGAGGAAGGAATTCAATTTCATATGGATCCTCTCCAAAGACAATGGGATCTAAACTCGTATAGTGGCTACATATGTACAATGAATATTAAAAGGGCAACTTTCGAACAAGCATCACAGCAAAATTTTCTAGAGATCGTGTAATACAGAGACATTCCAAACGTGGTCTCTTCACGAATGTAACGAAAAAAGAAAGAATAGAATGTTTCACGAGAAGGAAATCTTACGCAAACCTGAATTTGTCAGTACTGTCACAAACCTGTCCCAATTTACGTTGTGTGCCAATGACGTAAGTCTTCTATGCAGTCTACTTTTTAATGTTCTATACTTAAAAATCATTTCTGGCGTTTTGCACTGAGATGGAGACTCAAAGAATAGCCTGTGACGATGCCGGAGAATCTAGTGTCAGTGACAATGAGCCTCATAGACCCCGCCCAGCAAGCAACTAAGTTCCATCCCTAGAAAAGTTTAAGTTCTAGAGGCATTCTTGTCCGCTATGGAATATGACATTTCTTCGCACGAGCAGAGACATACCAAAAAAGGACAAGAACCCGACAGGAACGACAACCACTATATAATCAAATGCTCGAAAGCGAGCACATTGTGATGATGCCAGCAGACAAGGGATCTTTCATTGCGGTCATTATTAAATCTGACTACATCGCTAAGTCTAAGACGCTAAGGCAAAGAAGCAAATTTCAGACAGAGATTTTATTAGAAACTGATCTAACACTTGGAATCGTCGCCGCATCCAGTGAAATACACAGAGCCGAAGCACATACATATCTACTTGATCCGCCAAAGGTTAAAATATCAGAACCATGGTTAGCGAAGATAGTTGTACCCTACCCAAAGACACTTTCAATGTACGATGTGTTCTTGAACGTGTTTCTCTGCCATAAAATACGTAATTTAACCAATTAATAACCCGTATGTTTTTACGGCATATTCCAGTCCCAGTCTCGGTACTTACTCCAATTACCGGACAGTTACTAGGGTAAATAATGCAAACTCAGTCACGTATATTGAAATCAGACCTCAACTGTCCTTCCCATAGGACAATGAAGATCTGATTTTAATCGAACTGATTGCTCATCTGCCAGCACTAATTTACATAAATAATGTGTAATCATAAAATATTTGCAAAATGTTATTGTAATTTTGATATTTGTTAAGCGTGGTGGTGACAGAGTTGACGCCCACGAGGTTAACATTTCAAAGTCACATGTATGTTGACAAATCGGTTTAATAGGCCATGTGGTAACGGACAGACAGACGGAAACATTTAGTATTACAATATTTCCCGCTTAAGCGTGCATATACTGAATTTGATTTGCCTTAAATTACATATTAAGCGCGAAAACTATTTCCTATTCCGTATAAATGCATGCTTTCATCTTTCCAGCGCCTTCGCATCGTCGTCATAGGATGCTTTTCATGTCGTTTAATCATATTTTCAAAGCATTTTGGTAAGCAAACAACTAAGGTAACTCTTACGTAAGCGACGTTGACCTTGAATGGACGTAATACTTTGCATCTTATACACAGTGCCTATCTGCAGGAATGACATAACTAAGAAACATGCACAGCAGTCCGAAACAAAATAAATAAACCGAACAGCAAATTCAGTTATAAAATAAACACTTTACAAACCTCAATTAAATCGACCACAATACAGAAATCCACCAATCTAGGTTTTATAAGCCATTTGCGACATTAAGTATTAAAAATAAATTGAACACTATATTCAATAAAGACAAAATCTATTACAACACATTCTTTTACGATATTTCGTCTGATAAAATTAAATTGTAGTTTGCCTTTAGGGCCGATTCTAATGGCTTTCTGATAAATATTAAATGACAATGGATGTCTAATTAAAATGTTCAGTTTCATTAGAAATATCAGTTGCCTTTCAAAGCAAACTCATTTTTGCAGCAGACGTAATAAAATGTCACTCTAGTCCAAAATTAGAATACGTCATTTAACTTCTTTTTAAACATCAGAATTGAACAAAATTGACTTGTTTTGATGTTTGTTTTAAAAATTAAGTCATGCAGGTTTCAAAACTAATGTGTTACTCTAGAAATAAAGACTATCTTCAGCATACACAATTAATTCGAAGCAGCAACGTACAATTAGGCTCTGTTCTCGCTTTCTGCCTCACACAAACATATGCACGCACTAACAAGAGAAGTAACAATATATATTTCAATCGTGCATTGAATGTGTGCCTTACTGTTGGCTCAGTAAATTATTCACCCTAAAGCTTTTAATCAATGCTTTTTTACAAAATCTGCTTTAGAACTGATATCATTCTATGACGGTCAATAATATAAGCAATAGTTTACAAGTTCAACGCGACCTCAGTTACTGAAGGCCGATATAGCTGGTAAAATGAGAGTTTGAAAAAAGTCGATTGATTTAATAGCAATCTTTACTTCAAGGTAATGGGAATGAAATGTCTTCTGAACCTAGTGGCCCCGACAGAGAAAAATCAATCAGCTATGTTTATGTTATGAGTTTCTCTGACTCTACCTAAGATTGAAGTTCGTTTCGTCACCCTTTGGGAATTTGCCGAAGAAATCCAAAGATTTCCAATCGAATTTAAGTTTCATCATTACGAAATCTGAAAGCGCATCTTGCAAATATTTTAATTGAAGTGAAGTAATTTTCATTCTTGCTTTAATTAGAACTTTTTCATCTGTCGCAACTAGTTTTCAAACAGAAGGGTCGATTTCGGTTGATTTTGATTCAGTTACAGCTGATATTTGGTTTGTTCTGGTCTATTTTGGTTCGTTACTGTAATTCGGACTAACGCTTTTCGTTATAATTTCTCTTGCAGGATGTTATATCTTACTAATACCAATTCTTTAATAGCTGTCTCAGACACCAGATGTACCTTACAGGAGACAGGTGCCTGTCTCTTTTCTAAAATAGTTATTGATATTCTATCAAGAGCACGGTAAGCTTTCAATGTAAATGGTTTAGATATTTAAAGACTGACATGACTTTACGACATTTACGTGATCGATATAAGGTATAAATTAGCTATATAGATATACACACACATATTTGTGTGATTCTGGTCTATAAGAAGTCAGTGTTACCTAGTAAGTGATTATTAACGAGCAATGAAAAATTAAAGTTTATTAACGTTGATTCTTCTTGTGCGAAGCAATATAGATTCCCTTCTTCGTTTATTGTTTCGTTCTTAATTGTTTGTTTATTGTTGAATCGCCTAGGAAACAGAGTCCTACCCAGATGTAAGTAGTGAAAACTTACCATGAGCTACAATTTCAATAAATGGACGAGTTTATCTGGAGATAAGGTGAGAGCGTGTGGTATTGAATTGGATGGACTACACCTTATGTCTAAAGAAGTAGTTAGAAATGCAGTACAGTATCGCTAGATTATATTCAAGATTGTTTAGTTTGATAACTACACAATCTATGTATTATTCCTACGCTTAACAGTTTGGTGAACACATATGTATGTTAAGAGTCCAACAAAGTAGTCCAACACATTGACCCAGGAGTTTGTTTGTTATGATGGCTTACTTAAGTCACACTAATGTATGTTTTGATTCTATTTTGAATTTAGCAAAATTCTTGGTAAATATATGCTAACATTTTTTGTTTTCCTAAGTCGTAAAAATGGCTATCACAATCTAAAACCAAGACTGTAAGTATTTGTGAGAATACAAATTGCCACTGAAAAAATTTGCATCAAGAATATTTTTGTCTTGAATGAAAAAGTGTGTTATGTAATATAATATTAATAAAATTCGAGGATTATAGAGAAAAATCATACTAATCAGTATTATATGGTGTAAACTCATACTATTTAACATGAAATAGTGTATAATCATACTATTCAATATCACATAGTGTATAATCATACTATTTAATATGAAATAGTGTATAATCATACTATTCAATATTACATAGTGTATAATCATACTATTTAATATGAAATAGTGTATAATCATACTATTCAATATTACATAGTGTATAATCATACTATTTAATATGAAATAGTGTATAATCATACTATTCAATATTATATAGTGTATAATCATACTATTTAATATGAAACAGTGTATAATCATACTATTCAATATTATATAGTGTATAATCATACTATTCAATATTATATAGTGTATAATCATACTATTCAATATTACATAGTGTATAATCATACTATTTAATATGAAATAGTGTATAATCATACTATTCAATATTACATAGTGTATAATCATACTATTTAATATGAAATAGTGTATAATCATACTATTCAATATTATATAGTGTATAATCATACTATTTAATATGAAATAATGTATAATCATACTATTCAATATTACATAGAGTATAATCATACTATTTAATATGAAATAGTGTATAATCATACTATTCAATATTATATAGTGTATAATCATACTATTTAATATGAAATAATGTATAATCATACTATTCAATATTACATAGAGTATAATCATACTATTCAATATGAAATAGTGTATAATCATACTAATCAATACTGAACAGATTATCGAGTATCATAAGAAGTTATGAAAATGAATGAATGTTTGCTAGCAACTAAACATCTCTCTCTCTCTCTCTCTCTCTCTCTCTCTCTCTCTCTCTCTCTCTCTCTCTCTCTCTCTCTCTCTCTCTCTCTCTCTCTCTTCAAACAAACGAGAGAACCCCCATTATTGCAAAAATTCAAATTTGTTCATGTAAATTGTAAATGTATGGATTTCGGATGGAAGTTGTCAGTCAATATCTCTCACAATTCATAATGATTAACCGTATCCCATTTACAGTCAGAACATAATGGAACTTTTTGTTTGCATCATAATGGCATCAGTTCCTGGAGGACGGCATAATTGGTAAAATGAGCATCAACCAATTGATTGCTTGATGGAATTTTATCTAGTCATGATGGTAATTGCAGAAAATCTGTCCGGATATAGTGACAATGTCAAGGAAAAATTAATTTGGTTTGTATACGCATTGCAGTAAAATGGATCCACTTTGCGAAAGATATATAAGATGAGTTTTCGAAAAAAAATTCAGACCTATTCAATGCATGCTGGGAAACGTTTTGACGTCCATATTAGAATGATTTTTCACCGTCTAGATACTCTAAAAATAAGTTTTACTAAAAGTAAATAGACAGTTGTTGTTTTTTTAAATTTAATACCAAAATTATGCTGCAAATGGCATTTGCACGTATGATTTAAACCTTTCCTACATGAATTACTAGGAATCGTAAGGTACTAAAAGACCTTGAGAACCTAAAAAGAGCGTTACCTATATGGTGAAATGTTTTTCTCTACCAGAAACAGTACTGTAGCCTGCATAACATCGGAAGAGCTTCAATCTTTCCGTAAAAATCCGACACAAATATTTTTTTTCTTCTTCAAATTTAAGTTGCAACTAAACGTTGATGTTCAGTTTATTTTATTCTGTTCTGTATTCCAACTTTATTTTATGTCATCGCAGAACACATTATAGGAAACCACGTTCCTTAGGTTGAATGCCATTTACGCGTGCACATATCTTTGCTAGTGCTTGAATGAGGTTCCCAAAGGTGGAAAGCGAACGCTTTACCGCTGCATTAAACAGGTCTGTATATGAAATTAATATAAAGCTTTCGAGGAACAAGGAAAGACAAACAAATAAATGTTACAAGAAACTGTACATGGAGTCGACCTAACTGCCGTGATGTTCCACTGGCATAAGCTCTAAACCGTTTATTTTGACGATTCGAATGACGGTGCAAGGATGTCCATGAGAATAACTGCATTAAATGACCCTGTCTAAAATTGTTTACAAAGCAGTAGCCAAATAATAAAATCCGCTTTTAAAATACAGGGTATTGTGTCCAGATCAAATTGCAGAACAGTGACCTGTGCATGTGCACATTGTGTCACCGATAATTGAACACAGTATAGCAGAGATGCGTTACAACTGCAGTTCGAAACAAGATCTGTTGGTCTTCCAAAGTCACAACAAATATAATTTCATTAGGAATATAAATAAAACCGAAGGGACAGGCAAACCTGGTCCCACAGACAAATGTCGGCATATCAATCGATTACCCTTTTGTGCAGACATAAATCATTTTCAATCTCACAGAAGCTTTGTACATCATTTAATGACAAATAAATTATTTATTACATACTCATTAAATCGTACATGCTTGATCTTCTTGATTGAGTTCTATACAGCTGTTCAATCCATATTTCCATATTACACACCCCGAATCGAATTAAACAAACCAGTGTCTTCTTCGCTTTTTGATGATTCCGATTGGAAAATATAAAGGATATTTGGAAAGTTTCTTTTTATTTTTTTTTGCTCAAACGTATTGTTTAGCATGTATCACATATATAAGTAACAGATCTTTATATTGATGTTCTAGCGTGGGTTTTTTCTTCAATATTTGCACAGGCTCAAATACATTTCTCCTTCCCAATTCAAAGTAAAATAGCACATTCAGAAGAATGAAGAAATCGCACTTAGTTGGGCTTGAACTCGGGAAACTCAATGAGCTGGGAGTCTCAAAATATAGGCAAGATCATTGAGGTTTTCACTGAAGGACACTAATACCTGCAGATCATGCCATGCCACGATTGGAGGGATATTTGCGTCACTCATAATGATGCCAAGGACATCATTGGCCTCCATCGCTAAAAGAACAAACCCTGCGTTTCAGAAGAGATTCTGAAGTTGTATGATGCTCGAAGAGACCTCAAAAACACAAGACACAAACAGGGGCAATGGAGTACCAAGAAGTAAACAAGAATATTAGAGAAACAAACTTGAAGAAAGCAAACGAATCTTGGATTGGATAAAAGTGCACAAAAATAGAGTGCAGTCTGATAATCAATAACAGCAAAAAGGCATTCCAAATTTTGAAAGACCTCACCAGTTAGAAGCAACCAAGAGTCAGTACCATTCAAGACGAAAATGGAAAATGTCTCACAGAAGCGAGCGACATTACAGAAAGAATTACTGAGTATTGCAAAGAACTTTACAACCATCATTCCACAGGACATTCGGAGGTGCATGAAGTTACAAACTCCTCAAATGATGGTGATTTTCCTATTCTAGGAAGTGGAGTCAGCAATAAGAGCAGTGAAGAATGGGAAGGCAGCTGCAGTAGACAACATCCCAGGTGAACTTATCAAGAATGGGAATCAGTGACAGCACTGCTAACAAAAATCTGCAATAAGATCTGGCAGACAGGTGATTGGCCAATACAGTGGACCCAGTCACTGATTATAACCTTCCCCAGAAAAGTTAATCGCCAGCTGTGCTGAAATTACAGAACTATCATTTTGATCAACCATGCTAGTAAAGTGATGCTGATGATCATCTTGAACAGACTGAATCCACAAGCAGAAGAAATAATCGCAGAAGAACAGGCAGGGTTCTGGCTTGGAAGAGCACAACATAACAAATATTCAATCTCAGGGTTCTGTGTGAAAAATATTCGCAATATCAACAAGACATCTATCATGTGTTCATACATTTCAAAAAGTTCTTTGACAGAGTGTGGCATGAGGCATTGTGGGCCACAATGAAGAGGTACAACATGGGTCAAACGTTGACCAATACCATCAAGCAGCTGAACGCCAAGGCTAACAATGCAATAATTATCTAATGTTCTATGGGAGACTAGTTCCAGACAACAGTCGGAGTACGTCAAAGCTGTCTCATATCACCCACGTTTTTCAACATTTACTTTGGACGCATCATTAGCGAAGCTCTGGAAAACCACTGTGGGACAGTAAGCCTTGGAGGGCGTAACATCAAATACATCCACTTTGCAGACGACATTGATGGGCTGGCAGGCAATGAAGACGAGCTTGCCACCTTAGTGAAGAACCTGGATGAAACATCTTCCATATTTGACATGGCATGGAGTTAAGCGCCGAGAAGACAAAGCTGATAACAAATAGTGACAAATAAATCTCAGCCAAGGTTAAAGTCAGAGGACAGGAACTGGAAACAGTGAGCCAGTTTAAATATCTTGGTTACATAATGACCGAAGAGTGATCAAGAACAGAAATTTTGTCACGAGCAGCACAAACAACGGCAGCTAAGACCCATCTGGAGAGACAAAACTATCTGTCTGGGAACTAAAATCAGACTATTGGGAACACTAGTCATCTCAATCACTTTGTATTTATATGAGGCCTAGACCCTGACAGCAGACCTACAACGAAGAATCCAGATACTTTAAATGAGATGCTACAGAACCATCCTTGGCATCTCTAACATGGACCACATCACAAATGAAGAAGTGCGTAACACCATCAGAAGCAAAGTAGGCCAATATGAAGACCTCTCACCACCGTCAAAACAAGCGGAAATGGTATGACCATGTCACTAATGACAACATGCTATCCACGACAGTCCCTCAATGGTGGCAGAAGGCAGAAGGAGAGGTAGACACAAAAAAAGTGAACTTGACAACATCACAGAATGGACCAGAAAAGGTTTGCGGAGACACAGGCTTTGGCACACGATCGAGACAAGTGGAGAAAATTAGTCAGATGTTCAGCAGCACAGCAACTCGACGACCACACTAGGTCAAGAGACTGATGATGTATGTATGCATGCAGGTAGATATGTAGGTGGGTTCTTGATGGTGTATATAATATAGCTATACATGAAACATGAAAAGTACAGGACAAATCCACATATTTTCAATCTTACTTGAGTTGCATTAGAATTACATACATTGGCATCTACATTTTACATTTTGTAATTTATATCTTGAATTTTCAGTTTTGTTTTCTTTCTTAATATCTGTAACATTAATCTAAAACAATTGGTTGTAAGGACCAGTCAGGACCTGTGATTATCCATTCTATTAATTGTAACATTGTGTTTTCTGTTTCATTTGATTTGGTTTGGAATTGGTGGAAGGAAGAACAAGCGAAGACCCCGAGAAGAAATACCTATCCATGGGAGTCTACTATCAAGCTATCTCACATAGACCCACCCCGAGACTCGAACCAACGCTGCTAGAGATGAGATGAGAGTGATCTGCACACGTCGAAGTTAATCACGTCTTGTTCTTCTGATGTTCAATATACTATGTAATGCCCTTGTGGTAACTTTTCATGCACAAAGCTTTTATACGAACTACTGATGTATAAGGCAGAAATTTAAGAACAGATTACAAAATTCGTGACAATTTGTATAGGAGTATAAAAAACAAGTTAAAATGGGTCGTAGTTGCAATGATATGTATTGCTTATGTAAATCTAATTTTATGGCCAGTAACTAAAGGTCAGTATGTATGTATGTATGTATGTATGTATGTATGTATGTATGTATAATTTGAAAATGTAATGTACTGAACTTGTTAGGACTAACAGAGAATTACTGAATGGTTTATATACGATTTTTATAGAAAATCTGACAGTAACAAAAACTCTTACCAGATTCTCCTGGTCTACTATTGTTCAACGTATAAACCTCAACTTCTACTTTTGTGCTATTGTTGACAACGTTCAAATCATTTTGAAATGCACTATTTCGTCTCAGGCCCACGAAGCTTGGTCCCTTGAAAATTTCCATAGCGACATTTTCGTAGTATTGGTTGTCCAAAACGGGTAGATGTCGTACAGAATCGTACGTGGGGCTGTCTATTTTCCCATGAGGTTCAACGAGAATGTGGCCCGTGTCATAATTCATAAATCCACCTAGTTTGGGAGATGTCTCTTTTCTGGTTTTTCTTTCCATTTTTTGAGCAGCAGTCGGTAACCCTAAATCTTCATAATATGCATTATGTTTAGCGAGATGGCATAATTGGCAAATGGCGATGTTGTCAAATTCTTCGGAAACAAAAGGGTTGTTATCCCGATTGGAGTAATAATCGGCGTCGATTCTACTTTTCTGTGTTGGATCATTTGCAATCACTAAATTTCGATTACAAGAAGGGCCAGTCTTGAAACCTCCAAATTTCCTATTAGTATTCAAGTATAAGCCCCTGACAACATTTTCACAATTACCACTAAACTCTCCCTTGTTGCTGAAATCTACACTCCGATTTGTAGGGTGTTCAGAACTGGAAATGACGTCATATCTACCTTGAAAAGATTGGGATGTTTTTAGAGTATCATTTTTCTTCCCTTTTCTTATATCGTTATTCTCAGTTTTGTCAGGGAATATATATTTTCTATCAGCGTCCATACCTTCATGGACGTTTTCAATGAGTATTCCAGGAATTTCCATCGACTGACTTCTAAACTGTTTCAAACCTTTCTTCATTTTAGTTGAATTGCTAGACAAAGCAACAGTGGGGGGTACATCCGATCTACTTTCTGACAATTCTTTAATATGCTCACCATCTGCCAGCACGTGCCCCAAGACATCGAATCCTACAGACGCTGCTACTTCGGTGTAACCTTTAATGTGAGTTTTGCACAACGATGACCCAATTCTTGGATGTTTGGCGGCCAGTTGGTACTCTAAGTACTCGTTGTGAGCATTCCGTTTTCTTACAAATTTTCGATGATATCTTGTGAAAGAAATGAGGAGAAAAACGACCATAAATATTCCTAAGAACACGGTTGGAAACCAGCTATAAAATATGTTCTCCCCCGGTATTCCGCTAAATTTGTCCATATCTGTTGTCGTTTCTAACGTTTCACTGACAGTGGCGTTGAAAAGACTAACTTGTATTGAACCATTTGTTGTGTCAACCATCACCCCTGGGAATGTCATGGAGACAAACGAGTTTTAGTTGATCGAAGGTAATGACTGATAAGAAGCAGCACAGGTAACAGGTAAATTCCTCCCAGGTGACTAGTTAAATTACACTGTTTCACCTTAGTGATTATCTCGTACTATTGACAGCCGTTGGCCGTGTTGATACTAAATTTGATACAGCAGAATGTTGTCATTCTCCCGGAAGAAAAAAAACCCGCAAATATATCGATTCGGAAGTAAGCGTACATAAGAAGTAAATCCTTTAAACGAAAGCGCCAAACTGTTTTGTCATTAACTTTCAAGTTAGCATTTGCATTTTCGCCAAAGTGCCACTTCAATTCAACATCCTCAAGTAAAATGAAATATGGCATATACATGTTTTTACAAAGCCCGAGAGTGTGTAATTAGAACAAGGTGCCGGTTCAAAGGTTATGGAAAGGAAGAATAATAAAGATCCCACAATCAGACAAGATATTCGATATGTGTTTGCAAAATAGATATGCCCTCACTGTCGACCAGACAAACAAAGACAAAATTTAAAACTTGCTAAAATTGCTAATCAGGTTTACGATATATGCAATACAAATCAGTAAAACTTTCTTTGCTCATATGTTGACAATTTAGCAAAATAAAAAATTTAAATGCTGCTATCTGACATAAGAACTCGGCTTACCTCAAGTGATTTCTCTATTTCAACGGAGTCCCTCAATGCCTTTAATTAGATAGGGAATTTATTACCTATAGAATGCAGATATACTCCCTGAATTTTATCACGGGTGAGGATTTCCCCATTGAACAAAAATGACGCAGAGAAGGGCACGGCCACTATTGAATATTAACATAACACTTAAATATCCATCTCTTTATCATCTTAATCCACTCGGTAACACCGCAATTGAAATCAAAATCTTTAAAAGATGTTGCCTCTAGTTGCATAGGCATTAACATGTTCATTGTTTCTCATCTTAATTTATTTCGTCTAATCGATGTATGAATGAATATCGTTCTGCAATGAAAACCCTTTTCATAGTTCGCATGTATTGTCTTTTGGATACTTCTGATCCAAAAAAGATATTTGTTTTCAATAACATAAGCTCTACTGAAGTTTAACTTTTCTGAATTAGCACTATAATCGCTACCTTGCCAGATGTACTGTCTCATAAAGCTGTATTAGAATTGTAAGTCCATTAATGTCATAGCATACTTGGTCACACACAATTATTTTGATCAAATAAATATCTTTAATGATTCATATTAATTAGATTTATCGTGACCTTTTGCTAAGACAATATGACCTCGCAGGGCTAAATATCGACGAGAAAAAAAAAACGCTAAAAGTACACATTACTTCTAAATTGTCTGTATTTCAATTTGGATTTTTTTGTTGTTGCCCTTTTTACATTTAATTTCGAAATACCGTCGAAACTATGGGTTGGCCAGTAGTTCCACCAAACTTGTATTTAACGGCATTGTCTTTGGTTTAAAATCATACTTGTATCACCATTAACATCTTTCCAATAATAGTTCCTAACTTTAAAAATAATTTGCCTTTATTACATTGATCAGCCAAACTAAATGGTCGTATCAAGATGGAAAAAAAATAGGTGTAATTCGGCCATTTTTTGGTGTTCTGGATAGCCAGTATCATAAACGCGCATTTGTAAAACTTCTTATATGCATGGCTGAAACTTCGAAACGTTGCATATTACGGAGTCTATTGTGCCAATCAAATTTAGTTTCATAACCATTCATGTAATGCAAAAGAAACTTGAGGCTAATATAAGGTACGTTTTTTAAGCTTTCTTAAGCAATTTGTATGAAAATGTTCTGGTTTCCCATTTTAATTCGAGCATTGAACCACGCATGCTTAGTTAGAGACAATTGCCATGTTTCTGGCATTTTCTTTTAAATGTGGTTTTAACCAACTAACTAAATCATTCTTCCAAAATGATCTTTATGTCAACGTATCCAGGTTGGTACTTATGCACACCTCGATATTTTATCGTTAATCATTTTCATTCCTCCTTTAGAATATTCTGGAGTGCAGACTAGTCTTTATTTTATAATTCGATTGCCTTGCAATATTTAAAGAAAATGCACACAAAAACGACCCACAAAAAACAAAACAAAACAGCAAACAAACAAAATATACAAAAACCAACCAACAAAAGACCCACCCAACAATCAAACAGAAAATAAAAACAACAAACAAACAAAAATACCACAAATACATCTGATTATTTTTGTTCATAAATGTTTCTGACAGATTAGGCAAACCAAGAGTCAAGGGATTTATCTTAGATACAGCAAGGCTATTTATGACAGTAATTGTTTCCAAAGTTGTCATAACTCTTTGCGATAACGTATATGTGATTTATCATTTTGTTTTGATAGTTTCATTATATTTGTTCTTAACTTTGTTCTGAATTTAATGCCAAATAGTGTGATAAACATTCGTTATCACAGAGGCGTAGCTATGATATTTTGCGCCCGGGGACGAACTATAAAATTGGCGCCCCAGCGATCATGTAACCGATTTATTACCCTTGTTTACTTATTATAATGTAACGTTGTAAGCCTCATTTTGGCGCCCCTGTACCTTGGCGCCCGGGGACATATGTACCCCTCCCCCTGCACCCCACCCCCTAGCTACGTCTCTGCGTTATCATGTCAAAGCTTATATCTGTTATTTTTCATTTTGTTTGCAAACCAAAGGGCTTAAGTCCCCCACCCACAAAAAATATATAAAAATTCATCCTTATATTTAATGCGGCATCTGAAATAATAGAGGCATCCTCTGCATAATGGGATATGACATTATAAATCTATAATGTCTTATAATTTCTTTTATACCACTTATCTCGGGATTTAACCTAATTATATGTCCTGTAATCTCAGCACATATAATGAAAATGTATGGTGGTAAGGGATCACCTTGTCTGCAACCTTGTTCAACATAAAACCATCGTTAAACTAAACTGTTCACAGTTTCACGTGATTTAAATATTCTTGTAAAATGTTTAAATCCATTTTTTGGTGACGCAACGTTTATAAATAGTATTTAAAAAAGACATAAGTCTCCAATTCTTTAGTAATGAGATATATCTTTGTTGCCGCTATTGGAATATTAGTTAAAATTCCATCTTTTGAGTTGATTTGATAGTTATTGAAAATTTAATAACGATAGAGTACGTAATCATTTATTAACGAAATTGTTCATGATTGTTAAGTAAAGAATACTCTTCTTTCATCATATGTGGTAGAAGTTTTGAAGAAGGTTTCTTATATCCTAATATTTCAAAAATATTGTATTGCCTCTTTTAGCTCCTCTGTTCAATTTGCTTTGGCTCTAAATTTAGCCCTATGAAATATTGTATTTCTAATTCCTCACACCAATTTCAACCCTCTCTAACATTCTATCTCTAATTCCTCTAAGTTTATATTTATATTACTCCAATTGATTTGAGGTTCAACCATGGTCTACCTCAAATTTATTTAGTTCATCAATTCAATTTCTTTCTCCTATGTTGGTTACTTTTTCTTGGATGCATAAGAAGTTTAAATTCTTCGTTCCATCAAAATAATTTGGTGAAAGATTTGGTCATCAATTATTAAACGTATTTCTGATATAGGTGTCCGTACATATATCTGTATTAAAGTGTAATGTCATGCATCATTACTGACTTTATCCACGTCATATACCAGTAAGTAATTAGAAACAAAGAACACATATAATCTCTCCTGCTTAGGTGGATTAATGCGTCTCTGAGTTAAATCCTCCCCCATATATAATTAACTCTATATATCGTTTAATTCTCTATGACACGACGAGGCAGCCAACCTGGGTTGGCCTGAACTGGTAGCAAGCCTGCTACATTTAAGGTTGGCCTGAACTGATATCAAGCTAACTAACTTTATGATTAGCTTGAACTGGTATCAAACCTACTACCTGTATGATTGGCTTTAAATGTTATCAAACGTACCACATTTAGAATTGGCCATGAACTGGTATCAAACCTGCTACATTTTGGATTGGCCTAAAATGGTATCAAACCTACTACCTTTATGGTTGGCCCTGAACAGCTATCAAACCTGCTACATTTAGAACTGGCTTGAAATGGTATCAAACTTGCTACCTTTAGGATTGGCTTGAAATGGTATCAAACCTGCTACCTTTAGGATTGGCTTGAAATGGTATCAAACCTGCTACCTTTAGGTTTGGCCTGAACTGGTACCAAACCTACTACGTTTAGGGTTGGATTGAAACTTGTATTAAACCTACTTCCTTTAGGGTTGGCTTGAACTTTCATCAAACCTACTACCTTTAGGGTTGACTTGAAATGGTATCAAACCAACTACCTTTTGGATTGGCTTGAAATTGTATCAAACTTGCTACCTTTAGGATTGGCTTGAAATATTATCAAACCTACTACCTTTAGGGTTGGCTTGAAATGGTAACAATCCAACTACCTTTTGGATTGGCTTGAAATTGTATCAAACCTGCTACCATTAGGATTGGCTTAAAATAATATCAAACCTACTACCTTTAGGGTTGGCTTGAAATGGTATCAAACCAACTACCTTTAGGTTTTGCCTAAACTGATATGAAACCTACTACCTTTATTAGTCCAATGTTCAACCAAAATTAGGCTGCTGTTGCTCATGTTGATCTGCGTTCATTTTTTTTAAGTCGTAAAACAACTGGTCCAAAATTATTAAAAGAATAAAACCAATGTTTTGAAAACCTTGAATGGAACTTAAGTTAAAAATGAAGAAATTAAGTGGGACACAAAATAACTAACCTCTCTTTAAAAAAAATCAAATAGCTAAACATGGCATGAAAATATAAATATGCATATATTTATTAAGAAAATCAGTTAAATTTGGAACATCATAGAGCTTATCACATCCTTTGTTTTCATTAAGTGGAAAGATTTATGACAAATTGTCTTCAACAAAGTCGTTTTTCAATTAGAAATAAAAATACCAAATTATATCTGATAAACTTTTCAACTGGATATGTGTTTTTATTAGTAAAAACAATTTATAAATGTGTTTTACTGTACCCAAAGGGAAAAAAAACACACAGACACACAGAAGATGTGAAGATTCATATTTTTGATATGACATCTTAAATATCAGTATGCTATTCTGATTGGTCCAAATAAGTCAATGAAATTCCTGTGCCGCATTCGCTTTACTGATTGGTTGCGATTCCTTACCCATCTTCTGGAACTTCTGTTTTTGCTATTGCTATCAACATTTCGGCTGTTTTAATTTATTGCCAAAACACGATTGGTGAAGAAGAGTCACGTCTGTCTGAATATGGCCAATTTACCCCACAGTCGTACATTACATCATGTATAAGCCTTTCGTGTTCATAAAACTGGCTTTAAATTCCAAACCAAGAAAACATAGATAAAACTAAGGGACTTGGTCAAGTGGTAGCTGGCATGGGGAGAGGGGTGCTCAGTATAACTGTAGTATGGAATTCGTCCTATTTGTATGAGTGGTTTAAATGTTAACTTATAGGCGTAAGTAGACTCACCTCTATCTACAGAAGAATGTGGATATATGGTCTTCCAATATTCTCCAACCACGGCATGTTTAAGCGGTAAAATAGCACAAAGAAGTTAATGTTTCAAATTATGTAATGCAATTCTTACTCTAAATAAGATTTTTCAAACTTTACTGTAGTCTACTTTTCCAAATCGTATAATACAAATATCTGGTCACTACTACATTACTGTAAATCTTTAATTCAGGCATTCATAATCATCCCTTGACATGAATATCCAACAACTGGAATGATGGAGTGTTGAAACTGATGCAATTCTGCTATATCTGTCAAAGAACTCTAGTTAAACTATGGACATTGTACTGAACTTGCATAGTGTTGAAACATTATGTTGTCTGAGTCAAAAAGTCTATTTATCTGGAAGAAGAGTTTCTCGTTGGATTATAATAGGAACAAATCTAATAAATTTGAATGGTTAAAGATATGTAATGAACTTCAACAAGAGGCATTCAAGAAATTAATATTTGAGTCAGAATGAAAACAAATTAGTTCTTCTTCTTTTTCTCCTATTTCCATTAAAATAAAAACTGTGATAAACGTAATATCATAAAGGCAATAGCTTAATATCGAACTTAAAAAAACTTGTATATCACCACTATTGTCGAACTTGCACATCCCAGTTAATTGAAGAAATAAAATGATCTGGTCCAATCTCTTTCTTCATCAAGATAATCAAATATAGACATTTAAACCTCTTTCTAAGTTTTTAAAATTAATTTTTCACAATAAATTCACTCAGCAATTTTGATTTAATTTCACTGATAATATAAATCATACTGTAATGAATATTGACGTTATTTCTATGGAAACAAGATATTTTTTGTCACACAAGATCAAGCATGCCCGCCTCACTCCCGGCTGATTTCACCTTTAAACAAAAGCTTGGCTTACATCTGTAAAATTGAATGGCTTGCCACTACTTATTTGCCCCCAACCGCAATCCTACGGAAACATTTATATGGGTGCACTTGAGTTCTGTCAGTCATGTAAACTGAATATTTTCTTTTTCATATAGAGATGGACTGAGGGATGGATGGATATACGGAGGATAGCACGTGTTCTTTGATTTTTTATTAAAGTCTGATGAAAATAAAAGTATTGAAAACACTGATGCCTTGAAGGGATGAAGCGACGCTAATTTACATATGGTCAAATGAGAAAACAACTCCAGAGTTCGTCTTCAGTTTTACGTTAAAGGGAGAAAACTACGATATGGTAAAGGTGATTTGAATTTGAGTTGCCCCCATTGATTTAGAAAGTGACATGAAAGGCCAGTGTGTCTCCCTACTACATTATACATTTCGTTAAGATTGCATTTTTTAAATTACTATTACTAGTAAAAGAAACATTATTTAGTAGAAATGAAATCATTCCAAGGTAAAAATGAATAGATGAACTAAAGAATTATAATCTGGAAGAATATAAAGCATTAGTTTCACATCTTAAAGTGTGTATATGCACGAGAGAGAGAGAGAGAGAGAGAGAGAGAGAGAGAGAGAGAGAGAGAGAGAGAGAGAGATCTGGAATCGTTTTGATGCATCAAATTAGTAAACTAGTAAGGTAATATTATTTGCCAAATATAGTTAAATTCTGTCAATTCAGATATTTTTGAAAATTTGTGGAAGTAACAAGGGAGTCAAAAATTAGTTCCCAAGTCAATGCTGTAAATCTCCTTAAAACATTGCTATAGTAAATAAAAAATTTAAAATTTAATGGCATGTGATACTTTCACTGAGTTAATCTTTTACTTCACAGGCTAGTGATTGTAGGCAGACTCAAGAAATTAAGGCAAACAAAAATGGAGATTATACATCTAAATGTTTAGACTCATTTATTACAAAATAAAACTTGGTATCTCTAGCACAGCATATTTGTGCTAATAAAATGTCAAATGTTAATAATGATAATGCAGAACGATAGATGAATAAGTTAAATTCTGTATGAATTTTAATGAAATTGTTGCATTCTTCTGACATTGTTTGCATTGTATTCTATACCTGAAACAAAGGAGACCATGCTTCACACAGCAAACTAAAGGAAGTTGGATTGTACATCTGTATCTGTGCATCCTTTTGAATAGAGTTTAGACTGACTACGGGCAACTGTGTATTGACCGAGTCAATGAACTCACAGTCCAGCCAATATTTGTCCACTGTCAAATATAATGCATTTTGTGCCTATTCACAATCATCTTTGCATATTCATAAGTTGATTGTTTACAGTTTTGAGTTTCTGTTTTTATTGATATTGATTAGGTCAGTATAAGTCACGTGATTTATTCATGAAAGATAGCTTTTATGAATGAAGTAGGGCACGAGAAACACATCGATTCTTGAATAATGAACGCTCATCAATGAGTGGACGCGCATCGAAATGAGCGTGGAATGGAATCTAATCGAAATAACGAGTCAACAATAGGTAATTAAATTATTTTACTATATGTAAAGTTGATCATTTTGATTTTTCTGCTTTAATTAATATTAATACACACACTTTCTTATCTAATTAATAGCTAATATAGTTAATATAGCTAATCTCTCTCTCTCTCTCTCTCTCTCTCTCTCTCTCTCTCTCTCTCTCTCTCATTGTCGACATTCTTCTCATGAAAGACAACCCCGGTGGCCTAGTGCTTACTGCTTTTTTCCAATACAATATCGATATTGTAGGAGGCACATCAGTTATATTTTGTGTGCTATCACCAGCGTGTCCGCGGGCTTCCACTACTCCAACGGAAAAAGCTGTGCGTTTGTGCGCGGAGATACCGGTAACTCATCCCTTTTGCGAGCCAGTGGGTCGTGATGAGGTCCAGCTGGTTCGGTCTGGATGAAGTTGGTCACTCGCGTCGTCTTTCCTCTGCCGTTGATGTAGGCAAATTGGTGCGTGTCTATTAAGCCATTGGCACTTAGGGCTTTTTAGCCAGGCACATCTTTCCGGCTAGGACAGCTTCCAGCTTCTGCGTGTAAGAGGCTATCTCAATGAGAGCCATGTGCTTTTTCTCTATCATTGGACACCGTCCCAGCTTCAGACAATATTCGAACTGCCGAAGGTGCTGACATGGCCTTCGAGAACGAGGCTGTCGAAGTAGATGGGATTCTTTGTCCATCATGATTCCACTCTCTCCATAATGAGTTTGATGTAGACGATGTAGATTGCGACCCGCACAACTACTGTGGGAAACTTGTGCAGCATACTGATGAGTCTTCTAACACTGACGGCGGAAGTTGTGAATGAGTTGCGGCTGCGAGCTGTTGTAGTACCTAATGATGTGCCCCAGTGGCGCCTTATCATAACCAGCCAGAGAATTGGTCTCGCAGGGGGTGTACTCAAAGAAGTCCGGGGCAGTAACCACCGTACGGTTATTTGATAGATTCCAATATAACAAAACCGCTTAAATATATGTATTATACTAAAGGCCGCAATATTGTAGTATTATGTTTTTCTTTCTTTCAAAAGGTAAGTCCAAAATTGAATATTGAGGAATATATATTCCATTACATCTGAGCATGCATGCCAATCTCAACGTTTACACTTAAATGTAGGTGTTAAATTTATGTTTAATTCATTCTTTTCATTTCTTTAAAACACGTTTATTGAGTGGAAACAATTTTATTACAAAATAGTTTGATTGTCATTCTATTATCAAAGCACTAAAATATAACATTGCTTTAATTTGTTTACGCCTATACGCAAGTCAGTATTATCTGTACATCCGTATGTTTGTAATGCTGAATATCTCGCAAAAATGTTTTGCGCTAAATACAGTCAGTGTGTGCTGAAATCAAATCCTTGACCCCACCACACCCACCTCTCTCTCTCTCTCTCTCTCTCTCTCTCTCTCTCTCTCTCTCTCTCTCTCTCTCTCTCTGAGTGTTTTGATACATGATTTATTGATATATGCAGGTGAAGAAAACTTTTGGTATAATAAAATTAATATGTTGCATTGTGATTTATTCTTCTAATCATCTAAATTCAAATGTTGAAGAAATACGATTGGGATTCTACTTGTTTGTTTTACATATACTTAAGTATATATTTTTTTTCCAGATATTTCTCGTAGCTGAAACAATGATATCACAGGTGAAAGAGAATTTTGAGGAGGTGGTTACTGTCACATTACTTCTTAAAGCTGATTCACAAATTCAGTGCGTCCTGGCTAAGAAGTCTGAAATCGGCATAATGATATGCAGAAAGAAACATCAAAGGTGTCCAATACCAAGGGGAAAAAAAGACTTTGAAATAATGTCAGATTGAAAGATTGGATTTAGTAGAGGCAAAAGGGCCTGATGATAAGGAACCCTATTTTGCAGGAGTCACATATTTACGAGGTGATCAAGTGATGCTTGCAGATTTTGAAAACTAATGAGTTCTTCTAATGAATTCCTCGCATCAATACATCGTCAGCTTTACGCTAGCAGACAAGCCATGGGAAATATTTGTAGAGAATCAGCATGAGATGACCGTCTGTTTACCATTTCATAAAACTGCAGTTCATGTATTTGACAAGTGGATCCATCAAACCCACCAGGATGGTTAAACCAGATTTGAATGTCAGGGAGTTGCTTCAGCAGGGAAGGCAAAGATAGTTATATCTGGTAGCTGTAATGATAAAGGTAAACGATACTGGTGCCTTGTCAATAGTACAGGAAAAGAGGAGATGTGTCATCAATTTGACTGTCAATGTAGACCCTCCACTACATATATCACTGTCAATTCATCTTGTACCAATGTGTACCTTACTGTGTTTCTGCCCAATTCCCTGTACTGTTTTGATATGGATGGTAAGAGGATGTATATCTACAGTATTGACAGTCTCAAGGGTCCTAAAGATGTTGCTACGGACAACGGTCCTAAAGGTGTTGCTACGGACAAAGGTCCTAAAGGTGTTGCTACGGACAAAGGTCCTAAAGGTGTTGCTACGGACAAGGATGGTAACGTGTATGTGGTGGGATGGTCGTCTGACAATATTCATCAGCTGATACCGGATGGTACTCCCATTAATATTATTACCGATGGAATTTCTAGTCTGGTTCCCTGCTTAGTTTGCTCCCATGCGTTGCAGTATAGTGGAGTGCAACGCATGGTTGCATGCTCAGCGGGTAACCAGACTATAGTGTTACTCGGTATCCAATTGCTATTTATTTCAACAACATCCTTGACAGGTTTCTTATAACTAATAACACTGTTTCCGATTCTAAAAATTTCTTTGCGTTCATATTGAAGTAATAGCAAACCATGTGATTTCATTAATGCTATAGGTAAGTAGATGTACAAAAATATTACCAATAGTTTTGGAGATGTGCACATTATGAAGTGTATATTGAAGTTGTAAAAATTAAAAAGACTGTATAAGGATAGTAAACACTGTTAGGTGATGTACAAATTATGAAGTCTGCATATATATGTTACACATGGTTAGAAGCTATATAGATTATGAAGCGTTTATATGAAATACACATGGTTAGGTGCAGTCCCGGATTACCCATTAGGCAGAGTAGGCAACTGCCTATGGGCCCCGCAACTTTTATGGGCCCCATCAGGGGCACCCATGAGACCGTGACCGTGGGTCTGGGGCCCCAAAAGTTTGACTGCCTATGGGCCTCCACGGTGCTTAATCCGGCGCTGGTTAGGTGATTATATATATATATATATATATATATATATATATATATATATATATATATATATATATATATAGATTGTAGGCGCTGTGTGCAGATGTCCAAATTACGAGGAGTATATACATAGTACATACTGCAGGTTTCAATTATATGTGACTTTGTTGTTTATTACATAGTTTCTACACTTTAAATACAGTGTTTCAGTTTTCAGTTTTATTCTTTATGTGTTGACACGTTTAAAAATCACTTACATGGAATTTTGGTCTAAATAAGCCAATTAACTCCTCCCACAACTTTCTCATTATTGACTGGCTGTAACCATGGGAATAGCCATGTTACCGCCTTCTGGCTAAAACGTATATGTATAACAATGTTAACTACATAATACAATCAATTAATTTTCGAAAATATAGATCTTGAATAACTGGACAAGCCAATTATACATTATTTATGGGGAGGAAAATTGACCTGTTTACCTAAATATTACTTGTACAAAATCAAGGAACGGGGAGAGATAGAAATTCCAAATTTATATTAAACAAAAATAACAAACATATTAAACATAACTTTTAAAAAAATAAAGGTGAACCCAGTCTTTGCATGGGAAGCTCCATACATTAACTGGTTTGACTTCACCATATTTCCTGATTCTAGGTAAATCAGTATGGATGATATTAAATCAGTATGGATGGTATTAAATCAGTATGGATGGTATTAAATCAGTATTAAATCAGTATGGATGGTATTAAATCAGTATGTATGGTATTAAATCAGTATGGATGGTATTAAATCAGTATTAAATCGGTATGGATGGTATTAAATCAGTATGGATGGTATTAAATCAGTATGGATGGTATTAAATCAGTATGGATGGTATTAAAATAGATGCATACAATCATCTAAAATGATTCTGTCATGAACAGAGTTTGAGAAATAAAATTCAAATATAATGCTTAACCGTAGAAAGTGAAGCCTGAAAATATGTCAGAGTAACCTACTTATGTGACTTTATTTTGGTCATGAGCTAACCACATAAGCTAACCTAAGTCAGTATAATGTGACGTGTAGGTCACAGCAGTATTCTTTGATTGTGGTATTATTAAGAATGTATGCGTTTCATATTGTTTGATTATTCTAACAGAAACATCGATTGATAAATATCCTCAAACACACAATTGTGCTAAAGCCAAGAAAGTATGAATATAAGTGACAGTGACCCACATTTATATGTTAATCTAAAAACAATAACTTCCATTTTGTTATGAATAGTCACATTATATTAACCATTCTTACATTTTTGAGTCACCACACACGGCAGATACACATATAGATGGAAATATAATAGAGATAGTTATAGAAAAACTACGAGATGCATTCATATATGTTGTAATGTTCATGTTTACAAGGAAAAGAAGCAAATAAACACAACACATCACATCTCTCTCTTTCTGATGTATTCATAGGAGATTCGTTGAATAATAATCGTACTAACCGCGTCTAAACGTATTTGACCATATCTATTCATGATAAAGTTACATGTCAGCAAATATCGTTTCATGTTAGATTTGTATGAATATAGCAACGGAATTACTGGCATTTGTGAGAGATATTTTCTTTTGGACAAACAACAAATTGATTAATCTATATATTATAACAACCTTGAGTGTGAACAATTTAATCAAAAGATCGTTTGCGTGATTATGTGGGTGAGTGGGGATGGACAAAGCTCTATTACGTTGATGCATATGAATCTAAAACGTTTACCACATCATCCATAATGTTGTTTTTTTTTGGGGGGGGGGGGCTAAAAAAATATTCAAGTTTTCAATAAAGATTGCACTGGACAGAAGAGAAAATTATGTTAATTCTGCTATAACCTTTAAAACATCACAACATCTACTTAAATGATGAGAAAAAGGTAGGCCTAGAATAAACATTGAAAAATTGTGGGCTAAGTTCGAAGATGACCATGACATCATTAAAGCTTTGGTCTCTGTGAGTACGTGAGTGGCTGATCAAGCAAATTTGTCCTTGAACTGTCTATGAAATATATGTGAAAGGATATGCCGCTGTGTTTGCTTGAATAATAGAGGACGTGCTGCGGTTAATGAGATTTACGTTGCTCGCGCTTCTGCTCTATCTCTGCAATTGTTCTCCATTCAAAGTCTATAGCTCCAGTACGGACCAGACTCCGCCAAGTGGAGCGTTTCTGTGTGAGATCTTCGCAAGACACATGGTCAATCTTTAAGTGTTTCATGGATGACTTGAGAGAATCTTTACATAATTTATTCTGACCACCCTGAGATCGCGTTGCCTTCATAGCTTGCCGTAGAAGATCTTGTGTAGTCAGTCGCTCGTACGACATCCTGGTGAAATGACCTGTCCTTCTCAACTGCCATTTCATCAACAGATTGTGGATGCTTGGAATGCCTGTCCATCTGACAACCTCAGTGTCTGGAACTCTTCCTTCCATCTTATCTTCATGAGCTTCCTCTAATAGCCCATGGGGAAATGGCTCAGATTGTTGTCATGGCGTCTGTACACCGTCCAGGTTTCACAAGCATACATCAGGCTTGTATGAGATAGGTGAACCTATCCAATGACCACTGACTTGTCCACTTGGCCATTTACTCGGATGGTAGTCTCTAAAATTCTAATCAAGGAACAGAGAGGCTACTGTAATATGCTTTGATTTATCTAAAATGTTGCAGAGATTTTTAAACTATGATTTGGTTTTGTTTTAATGATTGGTTGTTAGTGGGGAGGTCACGGGAAGCTAGGGATATTTTCTGGGGTAGTTAAAATTTTTGGGCGAATCTATTGATGTGGAAACTTACATCAACATATAATATTTGATGAGTGCGTGTCTGCATGACATGTTTCATGTAAGTAAGGTACCTGCGCAGCTGATAAATCATTCTTTACCTGTTTAATATCAAAATTTATATTGACAAAAATTAATATACAATTCCAGATGATTCAGCATAAAGTTTAAACTGAAAATGAAGGGGAAACGGTTTTAATTTAGTTGCATGCCAACTTCGAAACTTACCTAGTAAAACATTTACAAATGTTGCAAATAACAAACTAAGCAACAAACTATAAATTGATACTGGCAATCTCTAAGTTAAAATGAATTGATAATGAAAATCGTTGTTTGTGGTAAAATGAATCGATAATGACAATCGCTGTCTGTGGTAAAATGAATCGATAATGACCATCGCTGTCTGTGGTAAAATGAATGGATGATGACAATCGCTGTCTGGTGAAATGAATCGATGAGGGCAATCGCTGTCTGTGGTAAAATGAATCGATAATGACAATCGCTGTCTGTGGTAACATGAATTGATAATGACAGTCGCTGATCGATAATAACAATCGCTATATGTGGTAAAATGAATCGATAATGACAATCATTGTATGTGTTATAATGAAGGCAAAATTTCATTTTGAAGATATTAATCAATACATTGTTGTACATTCTGTTTTCTTTCTTACATTGATCCAGAAATGATGGTTACGAAAATGTTTTAAAAGTATGCACGAGCTTATATCATCATACAAGAAAAAGAAAAAAAATTTGTAAGATGTGAAACATGAGACGCCTTCAAAAATGCATAAAGGCACCACCCACCACCACCATCAAAACACTAGAAATGACATAGAGATTGATCTAGCGTCGTTGCCATAAACACACTTTTTTGATGCCTGGAAAATAAGCTAACAACTTCATTTGAACCTTTAAGCTGAACTTTAAAAATGCTTATGGGTAGTTTACACAACGTAATTCCTTAAAAATTAAACATCGAGATTATTTTTTCATGAAGCATTGTCTAATGCGTTTCTACATTTGCAGAAGCAACAACATCCGCTTGAACGAGAAAGGTTAGTGGGCAATAAATAATATAAATGCAAATAGTGTATAAAAAGAATGAACATCGACAATGGAAATTCAAGTGTCTGATACTAATTTTAAACTTTGGTTTACGTCAAAGGTATTCCAGCCTAGACAATGTGTATTGAATGAACCAATAATCAGTGTATTGGATTTAATTTTATTTATTTTAAATTATTAAATCCAAATTTGTCATTTAGGATTTATTATTATTTAAATGGGAAATTTTTCTAGAAAATTCACTTGACCTGGACTTTTCTGGTAAACAGGCTGACCTTGGCTTGGTTACCTCAATATCTGACCTTGCTTTAGACATTGTCAACAAGTCTTCAATTCTATTGGTTGGTTTCGGGGACAGCATTTTATTAGTGGCTGATTTTTCCTTCTGGTTCATTCTATCTCTACGTGACTTGAAGAAGGTACTTTTTCCATGACCTTCCAGACTCGCATGATTCCTCTTGTTTACGAGGGAATTACAATATATATAGCTGTGTTTTTTTAGAAGCTAACTTTAGTAGAATATAATTTGGGCTTATTTTAAAGAAGTTGTGTATTTTCTGTTCTGGACTGTGTCAATTCGTTGGAAAAGAAGAATTATCTGGAAAAAGGACATATGTTTCATAAATTCATTTGGATGATTAAAAACAAGAACTGCATCACGTGACATTGTCAGCCATTTTGGATTACATCGTCAAGATTCGAACCTGGAACTATTAGAACATTTATTTATCAGGACTTGAAATTCCATTAGTGGATTATTTTGTGAATTCTATATTTCTTGGATTTGATTCTCTAAAATCGTAAGTTTATTTATTTTATGAAAATAATTGTACTTAATAAATTCATTGTTAAAGTTATACAAGCGTGTTAGTTTTCACTCTTTCTGTGTTGCTGCTTTTTCGAGCCTAAGCACGTAACATCAGCATACACAAAAGAGATATAAAAGTAGAAAAGGGTGCTTAAAATGACGTTTTTATTTAAATTAAAAAAATGTGGTATTTATAAATTTAGACTAAAATTATAATTCCAGTTTTTCCTAAATATTATGTCGCTGATTATTTCTCTTTCTCACTCTCTGCAACATACACGCACGCACACACACACAAACACGTGCGCTTTTAAAAGAAGAAAACTATACTAGCATTGCACATATGTTTCCATCTGATAGATAGATAGATAGATAGATAGATAGATGGATAGATGGATGGATGGATGGATGGATGGATTGATAGTTTAGATACTGATTTTTCAACTTATTTATCTCTCACCTATGCTTGATATACAATTCATCAATATAAGGAAATTGTAACCCCAATCTTTTGGTATATACCTAGGGATTCACTGAATTTTGAATTTATTTAGTCATTTGATACTACTACTACTAGCAGTAGTAGTGGTGGTAGTAGTAGTAGCTCTGACTGACATAATGTTATAAATTATGAACTCGTCAGCTAAGGTACAAATTCTATTACTTTCTATTTTTCTGAACGAGTAGGAATGATTGGAGTCATTAACCACGACCTTCGAAACTTTATTTCACAAATTGTTTTGCCTTCATTGAACACGTATTGTGTTTACCAGTTAGAGTCAGACATGTGTTGAATGAAGACAATGACACTGTGTAACATAAACTGTTCACACAGTTCTAATCGAGTTTTCTTAAATCACGTTGGATTCTTTAAGAACAGCGCGTTTACCTCTCGACGACACTTAACACAAAAAGGAACGAACCATCACAACCATTCTTGAAAGATTCCTAAGGTTTCTATTTATTTCATTGTAAGAATTTTTAAAATTAATTCTATAGAAATGTCTGAAGAACATCCGGATGATATTCAACAAAGAGAGGAGCCCAGTTGTCCAATTTGCCTGGGTAAATTTAAAATACCAAGAGACCTACCTTGCCTTCATTCTTTTTGCCAAAGTTGTCTGGAGGATTTTATTTCATCCAAAGCTGTAAATGGGAAGGAACTGAAACAGTTTGAATGTCCAATATGCAGAGCCGTTGTTCCCATTCCCAGGAAAGGGAAAGCTTCAAAACTGTGGGCTCATCTTTTTCCAATTAATTCTATTTTACAATTTAAGGGAGGCAAAGAGAATGCGGAGGTGGGTAGATCTTGTGACTGTTGTCTCTCTGATGGCGTTTCTGTCACTGCTAGCGGATTTTGTGGAGTTTGTGAGGAGGCAATGTGTTCATCTTGTCTAACGTTTCACCAAAAACAAAAGGCGACAAAGGACCACTCCATCGTAACCATGGAAGAGCTGATAAACAACCCAAGGAACTTTCTCAGAGTTGACAAGAATTTTCGCTGCCAAGAGCACGAGGAAGAAGACATAAAGTTTTACTGCAAAGACCATAAAATTGCCTGCTGTGGAAATTGTTGTATCTATCATCATAGAAACTGTGGTCAGGTTTTAGATTTGAAGAAAGATGCAAAAAGTCTTCTACTGGAAGTCAAACCTCTCCGAATAATTGAAGAGATGAATAAACTTGAAACTCACCTGCTGTACATAAAGAAAGCGAATGATTCAAACATCGTCAGTCTTGAATCGCAAGTGCAAGAAATGACCAATAAAATAAACGAAATCAGAAAGCAACTCAATGATCTTCTCGATGATTTAGAAAATAAAGTTAAATCAGAAGGAAGTCAACTGTATCAACAAGAAGTAATTCAAAAGCAAAAGGAAAACCGCGAATTCCAGCCACTGCTGAATGCTGTGCGAAACTCACATGTGACATTGGAGACGTTTGTGAAACACGGAAGCGATATGCAGGTATGTTTGTAATCATAATTCATATAACATACAATTAAAAGTTATATTTTCATAATGAGATATGTGCTTGCATTACCGCGATCAACTGCGACTCTTCGGATTTATTTAATAGATGTGCGTCTTTGATATAGTCTTCGGATTTAATTAATAGATGTGCATCTTTGATATAGTCTTGATATAGTCTTCGGATTTAATTAATAGATGTGCGTCTTTAATTAATAGATGTGCGTCTTTGATATAGTCTTCGGATTTAATTAATAGATGTGCGTCTTTGAGATGCTGCTTCTAAATATGTATAAATATATATGTAAACAAAACTTGAGCAGTTCAGTATTCATGTTAGTCGAAGAAAAACAAAACATGTATAAATGTACTTTGTACAGGTCGATTAGAGATCAGCAGAGTGCCCGAGTAGCCTGCGACGCAGTTATATTATTCGTGCTGTCTGATTAATATTGGTTAGGCTAAAGCACTCTGCTCTCTGCAACGATTACCAGATTAACGTAGCTGTGCCGTACAACACCAAACAAAACGAAACTGCACGGGTCGATTGTGCATTTATATGTACTTCGTGTAAAGACAAGTCAAAAGTAACTTGGTTCTTTGTGCTTTCGGTTGAACATTTTGTTTTGCAACTCGAATACTTGGAGTGCTCGTACAATTCAAATGTGCCATTAGATCGATTTATTTTTTATATTATATGACAGGTAATATTAATATTGAAATTAATACCCTTTACTTTCCTTTACAAAACGGGAATTATTAATACTTTTTGTCGCTTTTGACATATATCACTAATGATTAAATGAGTAGAAACGTCATCATTGGTCTAACGGCCTAGAATCAGCAGCACACAGTTTCAAGAATGTGTATATATATATATATATATATATATATATATATATATATATATATATATATATATATATATATGCGTATTATTGCGCCATGGGGGGAATCACAGTTTGATAAACCAGTAATATATATATAGACGTTCCAGCAAGGGCAAACCTTGTTTACAACAAGACTGTGCTTTTGACTCTCTCATACAAAACCGACAAACAATGCAAACAAAAAACGAAACAAAACAAAAACTGATATGAATCTGTCTAATTTTAAAGTATTGTTTGACAATGCTCGATGTCGCGCCTAATTGGTTTCAACGCAAACAATAATAATGGCAACCTTGATAGTATTGGTATACAAAATAACGGACCTCCGGAAATCCCATCTCGGGTACAATCGGTACAATTAGGCGCGACAACGAACATTTTCCAATACGTTTGTAATTTGTATGCTCTTTGTGTTTATAGTTTGTTTAGTCTGTTTAGTATTTGCCTTTGCCAAAGACTAAGAAATATCTAAAGTGCTGAGGATCGTATAATCTACTTTTGCACTGCTCATTGTAAACTTATTGTGTGTGTGTGTGTGTGTGTAAGCTTGCTTATGCTGCTTAGCTGGAAATTTCGAGCTTTCCTTCCTTCTTTTTTAAGTGCAGGTGATTGCAAGCTTAAATTTCGATAGGGACTCAACTGTCAATTGATTCTGATTATACAACCACGTCTCATTGTGTACATTTGAATTTAAGTGACAATTAGTGTTATTTAATTTTTCTTTATCACCACATGTATTTTGAAGCACAAATTTCCTTACAAAATACATTGACACATTCATTCTATTATCAAGGTACAAAAATAAGATGTCACGCAAATTATTTCATTTATTCCTTCGTGCAAGGAAGATTTCTATAGTCTGCGTGCATATTTTTATAATGATGAATATATTTTAGGTAATTTCGTCCATTTACGAATAGGCTCAGTGGATAGTAATATGAGACTCAGGCTGCCCCTTGTTCATTTTTGCTTCTCTCTCTCTCTCTCTCTCTCTGATGATTCATTTACGTTATTTAAGCTAATATATATATCAGTCAAATTTATTGCCGTCATAAAGAAAATTCAATTGATTGTATAAAAGAACGTGAGAGAAACTTAGAAAAGATTGTGAACATGTTATTTTTTCTTTCTACTCATAAGTATCTTTTTTTCAGATTTTTCTCGTGGCTGACAGAATGATATCGCAAGTAGAGTTATACTACGAACAGATTAAAGAGAAGTTTGATAAGACGGAGACTGTCACATTGAATATTGAAGTTGATGAACAAATCCAGAAAGTCCTGGCCCAGACCTCTGATTTGGCGAGGTTGATATGTAGAAAGAAACGTGAAAGTTTTTATATATCAAGAGAGGAAAAGCCTCTTAGAGACCATCAAGTTGAGATGGGGGGAGTTGTGAAGATAAAAGGGTCTGATAATCTTCGTCCCTATTATACAGGGTCTACATATTTACCAGGGGATAGCGTGATGCTGGCAGAATTTAACAACAAGAGAGTTGTTCTTCTTAATTCTTCGTACCAATACATCGCCAGCTTTACACTAGCAGATAAGCCATGGGACATATGTGTTGTGGATCAACATGAGGTGGCCGTCTGTTTACCATTTCAGAAAACACTACAGTTCCTGTCTGTGACAAACGGATCCATCAAACCCACCAAAAAGGTTCAAACCAAATATGCATGTCGGGGTATCGCTTCCGCAGGCAACGGAAAAATAGTTGGATCTGGTCACTGTAATGATAAAGGTAAACACTATTGGAGTCTGATCACCAGTACGGGAAAAGAGGAGATATGTCATCAATTTGACTGTCAATGTAGACCCTCGACTACATATATAAATGTCAATTCATCTTGTACCAATGTGTACCTTACTGTGTTTTTGGCCAATTCCCTGTACTGTTTTGATATGGATGGTAAGAGGATGTATATCTACAGTATTGACAGTCTCAAAGGTCCTAAAGGTGTTGCTACGGACAAGGATGGTAACGTGTATGTGGTGGGATGGTCGTCTCACAATATTCATCAGCTGACACCAGACGGCGCTCCCATTAGAATTGTCTCCGATGGTATTTCTCGGGGTCCATTAGCCATTTGTTTTAACAAAAGCCTTGACAGGTTTCTTATGACTAATGATACTGCTTCCGATGCTATAAATCTCTACGTGTTTAGACTGAAGTAATAGCTAAGTCAGATGTGATTCTCATCCACAACACTTTGTAGATTGAGATTGATATTATGCTGACATTCGGATCATATAGTTCCATATGCAAGAAGTCATATTTCACACGAGCAAGAAAAAAACCCAGGTAGATTTCTTTGAAGTTATAAGTTAGTAGATGTACACAATTATGAAGTGTGCATACAAATATTACCAATTGTTTCGAGATGTAAACATTATAAAAAGTATAACGGTAGCACACGCGGCTAGGTGATGTACAAAACATAACGGGTGTATATAGATAGTCAACAGAAAAAAGTCATCACTGAATCATTAATAAACTGTTTGAAATACCAACAGCAGTGTTTTTAACTTGTACAAAGAGCCTTCCGTCCCATATATACATAATTTACCACAATGCGACTTTGGATGAAAATAGGCCAAGAAGGAGAAGAAGTAGATAGTACGCGTGTTTTGGTTTGTTTTGTTTTTTTAGGGTTTAACGCCATTTTTCAGCACACGATGGCAGCCAGTATTATTGGTGGAGGAAGAACCCGGGGGAAAAAAACCGGAAAGAACCACCGACCCACGAGAAGCTACTGGCAAACTTTCTCGCATAACTACATTAGCCGAATCTTAGACTCGAACCAACGCAGATAGAGGTGAGACGGCAGTGATCCGTAACGAACTGCGCTTTAGACCACTCGGCTACTCGGGGCCCCTCGCGTGTTTTGGAGATGTACTAATTATGAAGAGTATAAAGAAAGTGTATACATGTACTGCATGATTCAGTGATATGTGACACTATTATTTATTACATAGTTGCTACGCTTTACAGTGTTTGCTTTTTGTAATTATTTTTTTATATGTTAACACGTTTAAATATCGCTTTCTGCGAATCTGATTGCTCAAAATAAACCCATGAATTCCTTCCACAGCTTTCTCATTATTGAAAACCGCTCCGGTGGCCTACTGGTTAGAGCGTCCACCGCGGAAGCGCGAGGTCGTGAGTTCGATCCCTGGCCGAGTGATACCAAATACTTACAAAATAGGTACTAACGGCTGCATCGTTTGGCGTTCAGCATTAAGAGGTTAGTGTTAGGACTGGCTGGCCTGGTGTCAGGATAATGTGACTGGGTGGGACATCATGCTACGTGTCTGCGGCATGATGTCCCAGTGCTAGACATCACTATAAACTGCCTCCCTGCAGACATCAGATCGATATGACTGAAATGTTGTTAAAGCTACGTTGAAAATCCTAATCAAACAAACAAAATTATCATTATTGATCGGCTGCAACCATTGGAGTATACATTGTCCTGCCTTCTGGGACGACTTTATTTTACTATTTACTGTTCATAATCTAGGGGCCATGGTTCTAATCGTTTGCCAAATGAACTTTATGAAACAAATTTAGGTGGCTATCACGCAAACGCACAGTAGCGGTTATGTATGTCGGAATATGACCACTTTACTCTACATTGAATTCTCCGAATACCAAACACTAACTAGAACACGATTAAACCCGCTGCCCCTAATTGAACCGCCTAGTTAAACCGAATCTTTAGAGAACATAAACAAATCCTGCACACCGTCCAACACGAACATAGTCTATGCTGATAAACGCCTGCATAGTCTATAGGCATACAGACAATCCCATTTATGTTGCTGTTACAACACAGTATCATCAGCATCATCTTCCCAATACAAGCATGGTTTAAAGATCCACCAATAATGGAATAAATTAGACCCTCCCTGTTATGGAAAGAAACGTTGACAAACTCTGGTCTCCATCCAAATAAAAAAATGCACATATCCAGTCACAAAACCATAAAATTTATATAACATCAACATAATGTACACCTGATATAATTTAAGTGCGAAATTAGCAGTTAATTTTGTTAAAAATAGACACGTGCTCAATCAAAAACTCAAATTTTGCCAGCTTTTCGCCTCTTTGAAGTCCTCAAAAACTAACAGCACATTGGAGAATAATGTCGATTTTTTGACAGAAAATATGCTTACGTAACCAACTGACACATGCACATTTTATTGTTTGCGTTCGTCAATAAAGAGCAGAAATCAAGATGAAATGTGTAACTTAGATCGCCTAGCAAGACGAAATGTGTAACTTAGATAGCCTAACAAGACGAAATGTGTAACTTAGATCGCCTACCATGTCAGTCACAATATACGCTGGGATGGCTCATTGAAACACAAAATACCTTTTTATGTTTCTTAAAACAAAATTGACTCAATTTTTTATTTCTATTTCAATGGGAATGATGGTAAGAAATAAAATCCTCGTTAAGTTTTTGTTTTTCGTTGTTGTCTTACCTTGATCATATAAAGTTGCATTAATAATTTTTATTCTATTCTTATATGGTTTCAATTATATTTGCACTAAGGGAAACAGTATCATAATTGGATAAACGGAATCATGCCAGTACATTATAAATATGAATTTCCACTTAATCTAGTAAAAATGCAATATTTATTCATATCAATTTAAATTTGTTTAGCTTTAAATATTCGTATCCGTAGACCGGATTCAAAATAGCCTTACTCAGTTGTCTACCAACACTTTATACTATTTATTACATCAATTTTCCAAAAAAATATTTATTGAAGAAATGATTATTATACGATTTGCATACTTTTAGCGAAAAAGATAATTGACGAGTATTGTAATGGTAAAACGGTTTTCTTTTTAGAATGAATGCATCTGAAGTTGCTGTTTGGGCCATTTTTCTTCTTCTTGTATATTATTTTTTCGTTAGTTTATTTTTCAAATATAACGTTTCTATTTATTATCGCCTTCTGTAATCCATGCGTTTTCTAGTCACATCATTTCTTTATTTCTATCTAACTTTCCATTTGTTATATGTTTCTGATGAATAACTGAAACTGTAATCTATGCAGTATTTGTGTCTAAACTACTGCAATTTCAAATGATTGCTTACACATTAAAGTTGTCAGAAATGCCAGGAGTGGATGTGTGTCTCGTTAATAACTCTTTACATGCTATAATATGTTGAAGAAGTTGAAGTTAAGCACCTTTTTCAAATGACACAGAGACAGTCGGCCCGCACAGTGACTAGAAAAGGTATCGCAAATGCGACCCTTATATTACAATCAGATACTCAACCGAGAAGCTGCATTTATAACCCTCCTCAACCCCAAAAAATTAAATAATATGTTTCTAAGCTGAAAAATATGGCTGTACAAATCTTGATGCGCACGGGCAATTGTCGCATGAGACTTGTGCGCATCAATTTTAGGTCATAATGCCTTTAGTCAAACTGGAATAATCATAACTGGATCACCCCATTCCTAATACGGGGATACTTATCAAAACGGCTAAATTATGATGCAGGGGAAAATCGCTCCATTATCCATGCTCCCCCTCCCCGGAGAATGAAACAAAAAAAAATATAAACATAATGAAGCAGCTTTTCATAATAGCAATAAATCATTAACAAATCATCAATCAATCAGAAAGTTTAAACATGTACTGATTCACAAGAATCATGATACAGCAAATTTACAGAATCTTGCAATCATTTAAACGAGAACATAATCATCCATTCAATAAGGAACACGCCGTTCTCGGCTCGGTGTCGCTGGAAAGGTCTTTCCAAACAGAGAATCCGTTACATAGACAATGTTGTCCGCCATATTATCACCATATGATTAAGGTAAATCTACTTTTAAGACGTTCTGCGCAATTTCATACGCTTCTTAATTATTTGCGATGTGTGGTAGATTCGATTCGCCAGTTGGTAGCTGAGTAACGTAAACCCACATACGGTCACATTGTACAATCTGTGGACGTCTGTTTCTCTCTAGGTTCACCTTGTAAGTGACTTCGCTCACTCTGTCTAAAACCTTAAATGGTCCCCGCCAGTGAATCAAAAGCTTGGAAGACACACTAATCTTTATTGAGGAACGAACACATACACCGTATCTCCTGTTGTGAATCTTCCCATGATAAATGGCTGTGACGACATCGCTTATGTCCCTGCATGACACCTTTGATATTTTCCCTTGCTTAGAGTGTAAGCATCTTTCACTCGCTTTCTAATCATCCATGCCCATCTATACCCGGATATAGGCTTCATACCAGCGAAGTTTGAGACATTTTTATTCGGAGGGAAATAAACGTTTTGTCCCAACAATATGTTGGAAGTGAAGACGGCTGTCTCATGCTCAAAAGAATGGCATGCTATCAGTACACAGATATGCACTTGTTCAAATCTCGTTGGTGAGCGCTCATATAACTACTAAACATTATTTTGTGAGTGCTGTTAAATCTCTCTGCCATTCCATCTGATTTGGGAAGAAAAGGAGAAGTTCTCGTCTTGTGAATATGAAGCAGTTTAGTTTGCAGACTTCGGAAAACAGAAGGCCTTCAAACTATCGTCCTTTGTCCAAGTAAATCACCAACGGTACGCTGAATCGAACAACAAAAACTCGTCCACTTTAAATATGGCTACTCATTCAGCCATATTCAGCATTGAAAATATCTCTGTCCTCTTTGAAACGTTATCTGGAATTACGAGAATGAATGTTTTCATCCTCTGTTTCAAGAAGTCCCAGCAATATCTTCAGCTATGCGCTCCATGGGCAAACCTTAATAAATTACTTGCATCGGAGCTCTTTTACACTTAGATCAGTTTTGACGTGCACAAGTCTCGTGGACCGATTATATTCTGTCTTAAATCCCTCTATAGAACAGGCCAGTAACAGCTCCGCCGAATTTTGCTTCAAGTTTTTAAAACACCTTAATGATCACCAAATTTTCTGTCGTGGCAGCAAATAATAATATTCCTTCTCGCTGTACAAGGTATCACCGCCTGTAGCTTTCGGGCCTTAATGTCCAAATCTTCCCATCTTCAACAGAGAACTCCATCTCTAATAACAAGTCTGCCCATTGCACCCATAGTGACAATATGACTTATTCTAAGCCATTTATTTCCGTGAAGCTAGAGTTGTCTCTCTTTTCCACTCAACTTCTGACCAAGTCAACGAGTGTATCCTGATTTAGGATTCTCGTAGGGGCTGATTAACGTCGCCGTTTTCATTCTCTTTCGGACCATCTTGACGAATAGTAGTGACAGCCTCTTATGAGTGATTAAAATAGACTCCATACTGCCTACAAGGGCGCATGCTCAAAACATCGGCATTCGCGTGCTGTTTCCCAAGCCGATGTTCTATCTCAATTTCACAAGTGGATAATTTTTCAATCAATTTGACCCTCATGAATTGTTTGTGTTAGGGAGTCAGCATAAAGAGCTAAGGTCAGCCCTAATAAAAAGAAAGTTGTGATAATGAAATAGGTGCCTTTAATATTTTACAAAATACACCACAGCTAAAATTATTTCTTGTCAAATAGTAGCATCTATCCTACTTGGTGAGAAAGCGGCTTGCATAACAAATCCTTTTTCCTGTCCCTCGACGTTTGTGACAACGGAGTGCCGATTGCAAAATCGCTCGCATCCAAGTCAAGTATGACCGACTGAGAAATCACGGTCAGTCATTACAGGTGCGCTAACGACAGTATCACGAAGCCGTTCGAAAGACTCGTTGCGCTATTGTGTCCAGACAGGGGTCCCGAGTGGTCTAAAGCGCTCTCCGTTACGGATCACTGCCATCTCACCTCTGTCTGCGTGGGTTCGAGTCTAAGATTCGGCTAACGTAGTTATGTGATAAAGTTTGCCACGAGCTTCTCGTGGGTCGGTGGTTCTTTCCGGGTTCTTCCTCCACCAATAATACTGGCCGCCATGTATAGCCTATCATGCGCTGAAAAATGGTGTTAAACCCTACAACAGCAACATTGTGTCCAGACAAACTTATTTCCTTTCTCGGTCAGCTTCTTTGAAGTTTTTGCCAAGTTTGGTATAGAACGCATTAAGTAACTATCACTAAGATTAGCTCGAACTGGCTATTCTTTTAGGACGCAACATTGGTTCCGTCGATACTAAATTCGCTAAACGACCGGACGAAGAAATTAGACTTGAGCCGAGGTTAACAAATTTTAGGTCTGAGGTTCAGCCCTGCCTCTGCCATTTTGTCTAATACTTCGTCTAAATCAGCAAGCGTATCTTAAAAATTATTTCTTATAACGAATATGTCTTCTAAAAATATGTGGTAAATATTTCAATGTGATCGTACCAGAACCCTCCACTTAAGCCGTTTGAATGTCGCTGGTGCCCTGCACGGACCAAATTGCACTATTTGTCTCTTCAAATAGAGAAGGCAGTTTTCTACCGATCTGCTTCATCAAGCTCTACCAATATCTGGAGCAGCCATCTAGTTTTAAAAACCATTCGGATCCGGCTAATTAATCAAGTGATGCGTCTATCTGCATTCACTTTGCAGTAGTCGACACAGAACCTTAAGGTCCCGTTCATCTTCCTATTAAGACTGTAATAGAGTACCACAATATCCCTGCTGATCATATGAATTTGCATATACGTCTCTTCGTTGCATGTACTGGCATACGACGCAGTTGATGACTGATCGGCTTAGCATCTGTGTTTATGATACGTATCAGTGTACCAGTGGCTTACAGGGCAATTGTTTAACTTTCTCTGCTTGCGCTGGTAATTGTTCCGACGTTGCGGATCGATATAGCTCGCTCAGACAGTCCGTTAGCCTGTCTCTCTGCAGATTTCTTTCTGCTATTGTACAGAAAATTCGCCTGTAACTATTCTTGGCTATATTATTTGCAGTTTATTTAATATATTCCCCATCCGTGGTCAAATTGTATGTCCCCCTTTTTATTAATTTTCTAGCCACGAAATGTTGGCCTTTCTTTAAAAAAAAAATAACAGCTCTATCTCTCCATTGAGCTGGTGAGGTCGTTTTCCTCCAGAACACAGCAGATGGTGCTGTGACAATCTCACTTCTAGTGGGCAAGTTTACAAATGCTGCCAAAACTATTTTGTAACACCTCTACATTCCTGCAAACTAGACAAGCAGCGACATGTCGCCATTCTTAAATATGCCATTAGGAACAACTAATGACACTGTTGTTCTGCTATGATCCAAGCGAAATCAATCTTTGCCAATATGTCTTTACTGTAGTAAACATTACCGCCCAAAACAAAAGCGAAAATTGCGTGCCCTAAAAGTGTAAACATGGTACCTCCTGCAGAGACAATATCGTGCTTAGCTTTGATGAGTGGAGTCCATTTTTTTTAATATAAATTTGACAATATAATTTCTCAGATACTATATGTGACGGTCGCTTGGCATTGACACCTTGGATGCAGGCTGCTACATACATTCCTGCCTCGGTAGCTACAGACTGGCGCCAGCTGTGGTTTTTTCCCCCAGTATTGGTTTCCATGAATGCCAAACCTAGTGCCTGCACAACCTGAATATAGCTTGTCCCTTTATATTTTTGTTATCTTAATCCGGTTGATTTAGTTCTGGAACGTTTTCTTAAAATGTCACCTCTGGCCACATTTGACACGTGTCAGTGATTTGAGTTGGAATTCTTATAAGAATCAGCCCTGACGTTATCATGCTCAAACAACTTTTTCAACACAAGTATTTTGTCATAGAGCATCTGTTTCTGCATATAAAGAAAGTAGTTATGATCAACCTTACACTGTTTTTCTGCATGAGCCAAGACTTCCAATTCAATGGCTTGGTGTATGGTATCATTTAAATTTGTTGGCTGTGCCCGTCGAATGCAAAGTCATATGAAAATCTACCAGTGTGTCAATAAACGTTTTTTCTTTTGCCAGAACTCCAGTTAAATCATCTGGTGATAGTGTAGGACAGTCTAAGTAAACAAGTCTCCTGATACTTTGTCCAAGTTTGAAAAGTGTTTCACCAGCTCTTTGTCGCCTCTCTTTCAACTGCACTCTATACAATTTGGTTTGACTAGGCGATCAAAATTGTTCCTAAAGCACACTCCATCTGATTTCTGTAAATGGCTTTTGCTTGTCCATACAAGGAAATGGCTTTTGCTCAGAACTGCAACCAATAAGGTGGGCAAATGCCTTGAAATGGTACTTGTAATCTAGCCATGAACAAATTCCATCAAGTGTTGCTGATTTGATATACGATCTTGTCAGCATGAAATGGTACTTGTAATCTAGCCATGAACAAATTCCATCAAGTGTTGCTGATTTGATATACGATCTTGTCAGCTTGTCTGTTGTAGCCACATTTTCTTTAGAGAATATGCATCATAATCATGAAACAGCTCACATTTGGCCTGATCTACACTGGTACCATGTGACCTATCACATTACCCATAAAGTCCATTCTTTACTGGACCATTCATACCGGGATACTATTCAAAATGGCCGACTTAAGAAGCATGGCAAAATTGCTACATTATTTCCATCAATATTGGAACATTTGTGACAAGAAAGACAGTTGCTATGAGAATGACCCTAGCTAGGAAAATGTGGTGGTAACAGTCATTTTAAAGCCCATTTTCAGTATTTTGCCAATGTTCAGTTTGTGCATTTTGAACATTTTTGCTGTATTGTTTTTTAATTTGATATGTACTAGTGTTGCATATGTACAAGTGTATGTGTGCACAAATGCAAACTGAAATACTGTCATTACCAGAGTTGCTGCATTTTTTTAAGATCAAACCATAAACGGACTGATTGCCGTATACTAAATCAGGTATACATTCCATATCCTCAAGTATACTAGTCCTTTAAAAAAGCAGTCCATATATTCACCAGCTCAATGTCATGTCCGAAAATATGCCCATGCATGTTACTTTCTAAATGAAAACAACAACTGATGTCAGACACAGTCAATCATTCTTAATGTAAATATACACATCAATTAGACAATGTTGTAAACCAAAAGGACATATTTCTCCACACTATCATTGAATATTTTACTGTGTATGAATGCAGAATTTAAGATGTCTCATTTCACAAGTCAGCTTTATAGGGGCCTGTCTACAATCCACAAAAACAGGTTGTACAACAGAGGAGAAAATCATTGGCTTTTTAATTGCTGATTTTGTTTTATTATAAGTGATCCTGGATAAGAATTAATAATTATTTTGGAAAGAGAGGGATCTGACTACATGCCAAAATATGACCTTACTGAAACTTGTCTTATCACTTTGAATTCACAGGTGTCTTATCAGTTGTTGTACAGAAGTGAAGTTTAAAAACCATCAACATGTCGTGGCAAGGGAGGTAATAGACAAGGGTTATTGCCCTTTATCCACATGCAAGTGGGCAGGAAAAAGCAATTTTAATCATTTCTGTCGAGTGGATTGGAGAGGTAGCAGGCTTAGCAACTGAAGGAGAAATCTAAGAGTTCGCAGCCAGCACATGACTAAAATAGTGGAAGAGAATGACTAAACAGTAACAATACTGGCTAAAAAAGCAAGATAAAATTGTAACCAAGAAAATTGCCAGAATTAATTAACTTTACACCAATATAATCAAGAGCATTCTATTTGCTTCTTGGCTCTTATGTTTTTACAAATAGCAAAATGGGTAGAGAAAACTGTTTTGCAGCCATCAGTTTCCATTCCAAATCAGGTGATTGCCAAATTCTGCATCATCATTTTCTTAGCTTTCTTGAGTCGCTATTAACGTAGCCAATTATCTTCCACGTGCTACCCCACCCCCACGTCATTGTAAGCTTATTACCTCGGATGTTTTGATTGGACTCGTGGTTGTTCCTAGCCTACCACGCTCTAGAAATTGTATTCATGTCTGATCACTTGATCAATTTGCTACACCCTAGACAGAGGTATCTCAATTGACACCCTTTTCTGTGTAAACCACACAAGAAATTGATCAAACAAGGACTTTCATGCACACACTGTACCTTAGTATGGACAGAAAAACACCCATAGACTTGATAAATATTTATTTTTAATCCCCCCACCCAAGAGCAAAAAATTGGACAGTAAATTTGTGTAATCAATCCCCCAGTGGATTTTAAAATTGCACAACAGCTGTCATCTCTTATCATTTTTACAAGAATCACACATCCTGGCAGCTTCTCTACCAAATCACAAATGATTTGAGGTGGATGTGACTTCGGAGGGATCAGAGTTCATTTTGCAAGATTCCATAATCTGCCATCTTCTCTGCTTATTTAAGATGCAATTGCTACTGAAACATCATAACTGTCCAAACATAATAATTGTCCAAACAATATAAGTGTCCAAATATAATAACTGTCCAATTATAATAACTATCAAAACATATTTGTCCAAGTATTACAATTGTCATCATTAAAACTGTCCAAACAATATATTTGTCCGAATATATTAATTATCCTAATATTAAAATTGTCAAAACATTATATTTGTCCAAATATTAAAACTGTCCAAATATTATATTTGTCAAAACATTATATTTGTCCAAATATTATAATTGTCCAAACATTATATTTGTCCAAACATTATAACTGTCCAAATATTATAACTATCCAAATATCATATTTTAGTTCTTCCTTATATATGCTAAACTTTATAAGACTATATTAACAAATTTGTGAACATCAAACGGCTGATATCCTTCTTTATTAGTTTAATTAAAAATACAATAGTGCAAAATAAAATATGGTATGCCTGTAACAACCATATGCCATTTAAAGCTGGAAGTAATCATTTCTGATTAACTTAAGTCTTGTGCAATCACAATATCAAATCACTAGTGGACAACAGTCTGCCTTGACGATTCAAACTCTTGAAACATAGTCTGTCCTTTTCTTTATTAATTCAACAAAATGAATCCTGATGCCTGAATGATATTCTTTGAAATGACGTGTCCAACAAATACATTTCTAGAAATTATGAAAAAAAATTAATTTTGATTCAATGGACATTCAAAATAAATTAAAGCTAGCATTTGGTCACTTTTTCTCACGAGATTTATTTAATCACACGACTTGAATTTTAATATGTAAATTACAATGAGAAAGAATTTGGATATTATTAAGAATAATTCAGTCTTCAAGGTGGATACATCAATTGATCCATGATTTGTAACATGTAACATGAGATAGTTTCATATCTGTGATCTAAGCTTCTATTCCAGTCATAATCATGCTGACTGTGGACTTCACTGTCTGCCATTTAAGAGTTGAATTTCTCATTTAGGAACTTGCAGACTGCCTCAGCCTCACGAGCCAACCAACTGGCATTGAGGCGGATGTTCTCACAGGACTGCTGAACTGTTCTCTCTGCTACTGGAGCCGGATGACTCTCAAAGAAAGACTGAAGTAGAAAAGATAATTAAAAGTAAAACTAGTCCGACATAATCCAGACCTGGAACATCTGGAATTTAATCAAATACAGTTTAATCCTCTATTTTAATGAACCTCAGGACTCTATAACAAAACTATATGTGCAAAAATTTCCTGAGAAAACTAGATTTTAATGCTGTTTAATGCATTTTCTCAACACGTGCTGCAAAAAAATCTTTAATTATTAAGGGTCTGGGAAGAAATTATGCTTTCTACAATTTTCATCAATATTTTTATAATGGTTTATAGGTAGTATTACAGATTGATTTCTCTTTATCCCATGTACAATGATGACAATAGTAAAGGAAACATGAAAGCAAATTTTTTATCAAAAGCAGCCGTGAGACTGTCCATAAAATATCACATATTGCTGGTTGAGAAGTCTTGTTTCTACATAAGCATTTAAAGATTTTATACAAGTTAGAAAACGTATTTTAAAACTTCAGAATTTGAAACTGATGCAGTGACGGAAAACATTATGTTCAGCTAAAAGTTTGGAAAGTACAAGTAAACCTTATTTAAATAAAACAAAGTTCCATACACTTTGGTTCCATGCCCTATGCAATTCCATGGCTTGTTGCTATCACTGAATTTGATGTAATTTTTCGAACAATTTTTCCATTTCACATAATGACAGCAATCAGAACTCCCACCATGAGACATAACCAAATCAACATGTGATGCCCAATAATGTAACTTTATCCCATCCTTTGTATTCTTCTGTAGTAATTATAAAACCTTTTAAAGAAGCTTATTTTCCATTTCATCTTCAACACATACAACTCCTTTAGAGGTATAAACATAAACATTGCTATTATACATGGTACAAAATCATAATTAAGGTGTAAAAAAGTGTAATCTATATATTACATGCTTGAAGTACAACACTTATCAACAAGATACAATTTTACTATTAACCAAGTTCTGCAGCTAGTCAAAATTCTTGTCACAAAACGGTAAAATCCATATAGATTAGAATAAGAACACAAAATATGCTGAAAAATTATTTATATTTTGTACTCACATCAACTAGTCTACATGTGTAAATTTGCTGAATGTTCTTGAACTTTAAAGTTTGTAAACCAGTGTTGCATTTACATTTTTTTATATCTGATTTGTTTTGAAGTTTGAAAAGATCCATCTGCTCAAACATTATGAATCATCTAACATCCAGAACGTACACCACAACTTGTTTTGTCTGGCGCAATTTTTTTCGTAAAGTATAGACTGGTCTGCTAACTTAAAAGCCTAACAGTATAATGAATCTTTGAGGAAAAGTTCATATCTGATGAAACCAATCTAATTTCTTGTAAATGGGTCATATAAAGTTGCTATAAATAGCAAATAAGGTAAGTATTTTTGTAATATTCTTAAGCAGCAGGCATAATTTTAAGAATGTTTTTAATTTTATTTATGTAGAATTAAAGAGATTATAATAAATAGGACAAAAACATTATTATTGCTTTTTTTTTAAAAATCTATCAAAATCGCCTAATCCATATACAGGCCACCGTACAATGTAATTTGGTGAAAAGAACATAATGATCACGCCAAAAGCATAAAGATTGGCATGTACACAAATATCGCTTGCTAGATGCAAAACAAAAATAATCTAAAATCAACAGTTTGATCATGCAGATGCTCTGCATGCAAAAGAATATGTGCAGTTCAAAGCATCTGAGGTACTACTGTAAAGTTAGTCTGGTTCCCTTTTACTAACTCTATTAAATTTCATAGGAAACCCAGATTTAAATCAATCATAAACAAGGGAAATATCCAGATTTTACCAAAATAATCATCTCCAGAGTTTTTGCTTCTATTATCTAAGTCTGAATCTGTACGGTCATTTTCGTGAGACTTACAGCAATATCATATGGGTTGGAAGGTCTGTGTACATATGTGACAAACAGATCATAAAGAATTATTTATTCTATTTCCATTAATTCACAAATTATCTACTCATGCATGTGTATACACATACCTCAATTTCCTTGGCCTTTTCTTCAGTCACAAATTGCTCTGTTGTACACTGAAAAATTCATGTGGCATGTATTGGCTTTTTAAAAACAAAAATCCACGGATGAAAGCCATCACAAAATTTTGTAATCTTTAGAAAGTCTCTGTGCCCATCCTCAAACCCTCTTTCCACCAACCCCTTCTTCCTAAGGTGTGCATTCAATATCTGAAACCTTTACTGTCATCTAATCAACTTCATGAACTATCAAACTAAATATGATCATCTCTTTTCAATCAGTGTACACGGAGTTAAGGTTACAAGATGATTTCCTATAACTTAAAGAAAATATGACTGTCTGCCCCAACTCATCTTCTTCTAGGGAATAGATGTAGAATCTCAAACCTTCATATTCATCATGCCTTGTGAAACAACATACCAAGTTTGATAACCTTTTTTATGTTGGCATAAAGAATGTTCAGTTAACAAGGAAAACTGACTGAAAGACTGCCATGATAAATAACAACATGTCAACAAAAGAGCAGATAACCCATATAGTCATCTTGCTCTCTCTCTCCATATAGTCATCTTGCTCTCTCTCTCTCTCTCCATATAGTCATCATGCTCTCTCTCCCATATAATCATCCTGCTCTCTCTCCCATATAGTCAACTTGCTCTCTCTCCATAGTCATCTTGCTCTCTCTCCATATAGTCATCTTGCTCTCTCCCATATGGTCATCTTGTTCTCTCCATATATTCATCTTGCTCTCTCCATATAGTCATCTTGCTCTCTCTCCATATAGTCATCTGTTCAGTTAACAAGGAAAACTGACTGAAAGACTGCCATGATAAATAACAACATATCAACAAAAGAGCAGATAACCCATATAGTCATCTTGCTCTCTCTCCATAGTCATCTCTCTCTCTCTCTCTCTCTCCATATAGTCATCTTGCTCTCTCTCTCTCTCTCTCTCTCTCTCTCTCTCTCTCTCTCTCTCTCTCTCCATAGTCATCTTGCTCTCTCTCCATATAGTCCTCTTGCTCTCTCCATATAGTCATCATCCTCTCTCCATACAGTCATCTTGCTCTCTCTCTCATATAGTCATCTTGCTCTCTCTCCATATAGTCATCTTGCTCTCTCTCCCATATAGTCATCCTGCTCTCTCTCCATATAGTCATCCTGCTCTCTCTCCCATATAGTCAACTTGCTCTCTCTCCATAGTCATCTTGCTCTCTCTCCATATAGTCATCTTGCTCTCTCCATATATTCATCTTGCTCTCTCCATATAGTCATCATGCTTTCTCTCCATATAGTCATCTTGCTATCTCTCCATATAGTCATCTTGCTCTCTCTCCATACAGTCATTTCTCTCTCTCTCTCTCTCTCTCTCTCTCTCTCTCTCTCTCTCTCCATATAGTCATCTTGCTCTCTCTCTCTCCCATACAGTCATCTTGCTCTCTCTCTCCCATATAGTCAACTTGCTCTCTCCATATAGTCATCTCTCTCTCTCCTATATAGTCATCTTGCTCTCTCTCTCTCTCTCCCATATAGTCATCTTGCTCTCTCTCTCCATATTGTCATCTTGTTCTCTCTCCCATACAGTCATCTTGCTCTCTCTCTCTCTCTCCCATATAGTCATCTTGGTCTCTCTACGTACACACAAAATAAAAGAAGAAATAAAAACATAAGAGTTAAAGTGTTGTTTTGTATGTGCTAACTCACTTCTCTCTCTGTCTCTTGAAAAGAGCAATTAAGTATTATAAGTATGAAATTATGATGAAGTTATCAAGAAGATATTATTGTAAATTAAAATTAAGTATTATAAGTATGAAATTATGATGAAGTTATCAAGAAGATATTATTATAAATTAAAATTAAGTATTATAAGTATGAAATTATGATGAAGTTATCAAGAAGATATTATTATAAATTAAAATTAGCACTTTGTGACTGAAAATTTTCAATCTTTACGTAATCTAACCTTAATTAGTCTTGGCAGAAGGAATCCAGTTTCATATCTCCTGAACAGTTCTTTCCACTGGTCCTTAACAAACTGCCAAGCCATGTCACGTCCCTTCACTGACCCTGTCACACCAGCTATCACAAACACAGTGTCCTGTGACCTTACCTTGTCCTAGCAAAAGCATGAAAATAATGTGTGCTTAAATTGTGTGCTGATAGTTATATACATATATTTTTGCCTTGCTGATGAATGACATTGGTAAATGCAAGGCAATACTGGATGGAGAATTTTCTAATCTTTTAGGATAGGTCTTTTTCTTATTTTAATATATCAGCTTGCAATTATCCTAATTATCATCACATATAAATGCCAACTTGCAATTATCCTAATTATCATCACACATAAATGCCAACTTGCAATTATCCTAATTATCATCACACATAAATGTCAACTTGCAATTATCCTAATTATCATCACATAAATGTCAACTTGCCATTATCCTAATTATCATCACATAAATGTCAACTTGCAATTATCCTAATTATCATCACATATAAATGTCAACTTCCGATTATCCTAATTATCATCACACATAAATGCCAACTTACAATTACCCTAATTATCATCACACATAAATGCCAACTTGCAATTATCCTAATTATTATCACACATAAATGTCAACTTGCAATTATCCTAATTATCATCACACATGAATGTCAACTTGCAATTATCCTAATTATCATCACACATAAATACCAACTTACAATTATCATTACACATAGATCAAAAGTACTGAGAACTGTTTTTCTGCCATAACAATACATAGTATTTTGACGCGGATAAATTTTTATAAAGGATGAATGATATATTTATCTTATAATAATACAAAGCCAATTTTTTTCAAAAACTTTTAATGGCAAATATTTATTTAGGAGATCCATGTTTAATAAAAAAAATTTACCAAAAACTTCATCTCTTTAACAAATTATTTTCATTTCCCCACCCCCATAATCCACTGTCATACTTTACTTGACTTTAAATCTTACCAAAAAAATGTTCTAGCCAGTCAAAGGCTGCATTTGTCTATTTCAAGTATGATTTTCAAGTTTGGAGATACATTTATTCCAGCAAGTCTCGAAAGGTTTCATGATGCAGCAGCCTGGTGAGATCATGGGTGGGTGGGTGTGCTCATAGCATTCATCTGACTATACTTTTTATAGTGAAATGGTCTTATACTGATGCACATGTTACAAATAAATTCTACTGCTACAAAATAAAATTGGGTCCAGAATTACACCCAACTTATAATAAAGCGTTAATAAAGGGCCTTACAGTGACAGTGCGCTGTTGTTATGGTTTTGTTGTTTAATGAATTTTCTCAGCATAAGATAGATTATACATGGTGATCAGCATAACAAGTGGAGGTGGAACCCGGGAAAACAATGGTAAGAACCACTGACCCATGGGAAGCTATTTGCAAGCTCTCTTTCATACCCACACTTGATAAGCCCAGGACTCCAACCAAGCCAAATAGAGGTGAGATGACAGTGAATGTGAGCACTTTAGACCGCCTGGCCACCCAGGGAACCCTTAGGATATGCTGTAATATTTCATTGGTAAGACATACTTGGAACAATTAGATTATGTTTAAAGAGGTTTCACTAGTGTATCTAACATGGATCTTACACTGGTGGAGAAAACATTCTGCTTGTCATGAATATAAACCACTAAGAAATAACTAATGGATACTTATAGACATGCTTATCATGAATATAAACCACTAATAAATAACTAATATATGGTGACTTACAGACATGCTTGTCATGAATATAAACCACTAAGAAATAACTAATGTTGACTTACAGACATGCTTGTCATGAATATAAACCACTAAGAAATAACTAATGGATACTTACAGAATTGCTTGTCATGAATTTAAACCACTAAGAAATAACTAATATATGGTGACTTACAGAATTGCTTATCATGAATAGAAACCACTAAGAAATAATTAATGGTGACTTACAGACATGCTTGTCATGAATATAAACCACTAAGAAATAACTAATGGTGACTTACAGACATGCTTGTCATGAATATAAACCACTAAGAAATAACTAGTGGATACTTACAGACATGCTTATCATGAATATAAACCACTAAGAAATAACTAATATATGGTGACTTACAGACATGCTTGTCATGAATATAAACCACTAAGAAATAACTAATGTTGACTTACAGACATGCTTGTCATGAATATAAACCACTAAGAAATAACTAATGGATACTTACAGAATTGCTTGTCATGAATTTAAACCACTAAGAAATAACTAATATATGGTGACTTACAGAATTGCTTATCATGAATAGAAACCACTAAGAAATAATTAATGGTGACTTACAGACATGCTTGTCATGAATATAAACCACTAAGAAATAACTAATGGTGACTTACAGACATGCTTGTCATGAATATAAACCACTAAGAAATAACTAGTGGATACTTACAGACATGCTTATCATGAATTTAAACCACTAAGAAATAACTAATATATGGTGACTTACAGAATTGCTTATCATGAATATAAACCACTAAGAAATAACTAATGGTGACTTACAGACATGCTTGTCATGAATATAAACCACTAAGAAATGGTGACTTACAGACATGCTTGTCATGAATATAAACCACTAAGAGATAACTAATGGATACTTACAGACATGCTTATCATGAATATAAACCACTAAGAAATAACTAATGGATACTTACAGACATGCTTATCATGAATATAAACCACTAAGAAATAACTAATACATGGTGACTTACAGAATTGCTTATCATGATTATAAACCACTAAGAAATAACTAATGTTGACTTACAGACATGCCTGTCATGAATATAAACCACTAAGAAATAACTAATGGATACTTACAGACATGCTTATCATGAATATAAACCACTAAGAAATAACTAATGGTGACTTACAGACATGCTTGTCATGAATATAAACCACTAAGAAATAACTAATGGATACTTACAGACATGGCGAATTCCAAGACTCTCTTAATCAAGTTCTCATCCTTCACCGCTCCGAGTAGACGACTTATCCTAACCTTCTCTTCCTGCATGCTGGCTTCATCATACAGCTAAAAATGAAATTAAATAAAATCTTGTATATTGGTGAAAAATTTGACATTATATATACACAGATGTAAGATGACTTCAACTGTAGTTTCTTAATACACTGGCTGAAATCAATAGAACAAACAACACAGACCCTAATCAATTGGTGCAATATGTGATTGCAGATCAGAGTCTATGTTATAAAACTTATAAGTGAGTATGGTAGATAACTGCAAGACCAACCCCTTCTTCTGCAAACTTGGGGTACAATAAAAATGCAGCAGCTTAAATATAATTTTATTTGCAAAACAGACTTAAAAAATATTTTCAAACATTTCTTCTCAAATTTAATTTTAATTGTGGTCACTTATATAAAAACTGTGACAAATATTTCATGCCATGGGTCTTACACCAGTCAACTAGGCATGGCACACAAATCACCAAAGAATGTACTCAAACTCACAACTGTCAGGTTCAGAGGAATCACACATTCTAAAAAACTCAAACCCACAATTACCAGGTTCAAAGGCAATGCATTCATGCTACATTTTAGACAACTAAAACCCACAACTACAGTTGACTCCACTTAACTGCACATCGGTTAACTGCACACTCCGGATAACTGCACGAAATCACGCCGGTCCCGTTTTTCTCCCAATGCTTTTAAATGTACTGTACCATACTTTGGTTAACTGCACACTCCAGTTAACTGCACAGTCTCGTGATGGGCCCGAGGGTGTGCAGTTAACTGGAGTCGACTGTATCAGGATCGAAGGCAATTTATTGATGCTACATTCTAAAAACTCAAACCCAGGCAATGCATTTATGCAATGCAACATTTTAAACAACTAAAACCCACAACTATCAGGACTGAAGACAATTGTTGCTACATTCTAAATACTCAAACCCAGGTTCCAGGGCATTTCAATGATACTACATAGTGAACAACTCAAACCCTTCAACTTTCAGGATCGAAGGCAATTCATAAATGTTACTTTCCATAGTCTGTGTCTACATCCCTGTTTGTTTGTACCCCCCTGTCGATTTCAGTAACGAAAAGCATAAACAAGATAAAAAGTCAATAAATCTTACTCAATTCATTCATTGATTTATAATTTCTAATCCGATTGCGACCAGGGTGTCCATAACACATTTACCGTCTGTGCGTCTGATGTTTAACGGAAGTTTTCATACTAACACGACACCATATTGCACACGATTTGGGCAAGTATTTTTTCCGCAAATGGAGTGACGTCAGTGCTCCTATTTGGTTACTCCTGGACACTTCCATCAATTATGGTAAGGTTAAGAGTTATATTCCTTTGCCACCTATAAAATCTACCTTCTATGTACATACATGCATATTTATGTGTCAGCCCCTTTGCTGAAAATGGACTTGTCCAGGAACTGGAAATTGATCTCGAGGATGGCCATGGTTGTAATGAAAACTTCCGTTAAGCATCAGATGTGCAGATGATAAAGGTGTTATAGACACTGGTCGCAATCGGGTTAGAAATTATAAATCAATGAATGAATTGAGGAAGATTTATTGACTTTTTATCTTATCTATGCTTTTCGTTACTGAAATCGGCAGGGGGGTACAAACAAACGGGGATGTAGACACAGACTATAAACAATTTATTTCCACAAATATCAGGTTCCAAGGCCATTCATTGATGCTACATTCTAAACAAATCATACCAACAACTACCAGATTCAGATACAATATACTGATACAACATTCTGAAAGACTTAACCATTTGCAGTTGCAATTAAATGTGAGAAAATTAGAGTCTGTACATTTCTGTAAGATAGATATAACAGACTCTGAAAAGTCTTCATAGAAAATTATCAATAATTGTATTTATTTTACAATTGACAGGATAATTGTATCTTGCATTTTGTTGCTAACAAGAATGGCACCTTTAGATACAAGGTCATCCACAACAACTGATGCCCAGGCTAGTATAGGAGTTACTGGGGCTAAAATGACCAGTTATTTACTGGGGTTAAGATGACCAGTTAGTTACTGGGGTTAAGATGACCAGTTAGTATGATAAAACAAGAGTCTCTTGAATAAACCACTCTGTTACTTGTTAAATCTTTTCCCCAGGAATTCAAGATAAGACAATTTTTATTTAGGATCATACAGATAGCATCAGAAGTCTACTGATGAAAACCCCATGTTGATATAACCTTCCATGTAGGAGAAGTACAGATACTTTTCAAGCTGGACACTAGGATGGCAATATAGTGGGTCTATTGGCATCATTTTTCTTTTGGACCAAATAGACACACTGAGAACTCCTCTTTACATTTAAGAGGAATCGTTATATATCAATGTCAGATCAATTTAATTTTGGTTCAGCATGACCCTATGTTGATATGACTTTCCATTTTTCTTTCAAGTAACAAAAACAAAATTTTCAATGTGTTGTGTTTGGCTGCTATAAATAGAAAATAAAGAATGTATATGTAGGTCTATGAAGGACAAATGCGCTCTTATGCTATTCTTGTACAGCATGCTTCATTTTTAAGAATATTCTCAATTTATATGCTCTGTGGAATTAAAGAGATGATAATAAAAATGACAATTACAACTTTTATTGATAGATTTTTTATTTTTATACTGTATATATATATATAAAAAAAAAAAAAATCCATATACAGGTTAGGTCGACGATTATGCCAAAAGCAAAATGGTCAACATGTATGGTACAAACAACGGTCATTAATCAAGTATTGTGTCTATTTTAGGAACTGAACATTTGACATTAATAAAAACAAAATTTCTTGTCACTGGAGTGTAATCATACATTATAAAGACCTCCTTAGCCTTACTTAGCAGAAGCATCCCTTCATAAAGTTTTATGATTTTGGGTAGAAGCAAACATTTAACCAGAGCCAATAATATCTGAATATACAGGTCACTGTGACCTTTGTGTTGCAACAGTGTGCTACTAACAGAGATGCACTGTTTATGCTTGAATTATGAAATCTAATTAGTTATGTTTTATAATTTAAGAATGAACTTTGCCTAAGCAATGATATTCAAACATAAATTTTATTGTCAGTGAAGTGTGAAATAATATGGGTCACAGTGATCTACATTTGTGATAAAGATGTATAACTTATTACGACAAGTTTAATGATTCTTGTGACAATAGTATGTACAACCTTAATGAGGTCACCTCAGTAAGGCAGTTATTTTTTTTCCCCGCAAGTTTGACCATTTTTCATTAAGGCAGTTATTTTTTCCGTAAGTTTGACCAGTTTTCAGTAAGGCAGTTATTTTTCCCCTGCAAGTTTAACCAGTTTTCAGTAAGGCAGTTATTTTTTCCCCATAAATTTGACCATTTTTCATTAAGGCAGTTATTTTTTCCGGTAAATTTGATTTGTTTTCAATAAGGCAGTCATTTATTCCCCGTAAGTTTGAGCAGTTTTCAGTAAGGCGGTCATTTATTCCCCATAAGTTTGACCAGTTTTCAGTAAAACGTGATAAAATATCATAAACTGCTATTGCATTGCTGGAAAATTTATTTAGAAGTCCAGTATTCGAAACATGAAGCGACAGTAAACATCTGTTCAACAGAAAGTATGTAGAGTACGCACAGACCTTATTTACCACTAGTACAAACGTACAAATTTCATGCTGCTGAATTGCTTGTTGTAATCTCTCAACTTGATATAACTTGGAAATGGTTTGCATTTCACATGATGACGGCAATCATACCTCCCGCTGATTACTAACACTATTTAAGAGACTTATTTTTCCTTTCATCTTCAACATGCATTGCTTGCTGTATGCCATTTTAAATATTCTATAATCAGCATTTTGATCATACAGATGCTTTGCATGAAAATAATAGGTGCAATTTAAAGCATCTAAGGTACTGCTGTAAAGTTAGTCTGGTTACCTAACTCCACTAATCTGATATGCTACCCAGATCCAAATCAAACACAGATGAAGCAGTTATCTGGCAAAATTGTAAGGTTTGGCAGGTCTGCATACAGTTCAGTGAAATATATGGTCATGACCTGAAACAAAAACTTAACCCCGTATGGAGTCAAGTATGTTCCAAGCTAGTCCCCTCAAGTAATGGAGACAGGATTTTAAAAAAACTATTTGGTCAACAAAGACTATGACTCATTCTATACACACCTTAAGCATTTTGTTGAATGTATCCTCATCTCCATTTGCCAACACTGTACCATAAACCTGAAGAAGAAAAAAAAGACAGATGAAAAGAACAATTCTAAATTTTGATAAACTTTCAAAATGTAATTCTCTTAGATTTTTCTCAGTTTCTAAATAAATTACAAAGTTCCTGACAGTTGGATTAATGCCTGTACATGTCAAAAGAGATTCTAAAAAAATTACACTACTTATATAAATGGCTTTCATTCATTCATTTAGTCATTACTTTATAATAATTACCACCACCACCACCACAATTTTCACCATTATCATTTTCACCATCTTCATAGTCATTTTTGTCATCAGTCAGTCATAATCATCATCATTATCATTCCACAAATTTCATTATCATCACTGTAACTATCATCAATTTAATCATCCTCACTGGTCACATAGTTGCCATCATCATCATCATCATCATCATCATCATCATCATCATCATCATCACAAACTTATTTGTAAGTTTATTTAAGAAAAGTAGCCCTCCATTTATGCAACAACAACAAAAGGCTGTTCCTAAACATCAAGAGCTGAGGACCGCTCTGATGACCTAGTGGTTAGAGCATCAGTAGCGGAAACGGAAGGTCATGGGTGCGATCCCCCGCCAAGTCATACCAAAGACTGACAAAAATGGTACTAACAGCTGTCTCACTTGGTGCTCAGCATTAAGAGGTTAGTGTTAGGACTGGTCAGCCTGGTGTCAGGATAACGTGACTGGGTGGGACATCATGCTACATGTCTGCAGCATGATGCCTCAGTGCTAGACATCACTATAAACTGCCTCACTGCAGACATCGTAGTGATATGACTGAAAATTTGTTAAAGCTACGTTAAAAATCCTAAACAAACAAACAAGGGCTGAAGATGAGACCAAACTGTAATGCATAAAATTGGTATGCTGTTCTTTGAAATGCAAATCAAAGGAAGTTATGCAAAGCCCAATGGATAGGGAAGTATGCATCAGTCAGATTCACCCCATCAAATGGAATGCCTTATCAACAATGCCCTCTCCATTCTTAATTTGAGATCTATCACTGATTGGAGTTTTCTGTAGGCAATTGGCACCAGAAAAAGTGTAGCATACAATCTGGATGGTTTGGTTTACAAATTCTCTTAATATCTTCTTGGATAGTAAGGAGCAGATCTCTTTCTGTAGAATTCCTGCCATCTAAAGATTGGTTGGACCTGACATGTAAGGGGAAGATGGCTAGAGAGAGAGGAACCTGGATAAATGAATTCGGAAGCCACTCTGAAAAAACTTTAATAAACCCTTTCATATGTTGAACAAGGTCAATCCAGGCCTGCCAAAAACGAGTCTGGTACAACAAGCAGATTGTCCATAGAGTGGAAAGAGAGGGAAATCATTGGTGATTTTTGGAAGATTTCAGAACAAATACGGAGTAGATTCCCATTTATTATATAGCCCATCAAATTGAGGAACCTTTTGTCATCAGCTTATATCAGATTGTACTGCTGCTGGTGAGCAGATGTGAGCTTTTCTCCTTCTGTAATCATCTCTCCGTTATGGACAAGATTTAGATGTGCAAAAATACTGCAGGAGGTGATATGGAGAGGCAGTTCTTGTGCTTCCTATTTCAGAACATCCTAATTACAACCAACAAACATCAGTCACCAACCAAAAGGTAATGTTGTTGTAGGGTTTAACGCCATTTTTCAGCACAAGATGGGCTATACATGGTGGCCAGTATTAATGGTGGAGGAAGATTCCGGGAAAACCCCCAGAAAGAATCACTGACCCACAAGAAGCTACTGGCTAGCTTTCTCACATACCCACAGTGACCGAATCTGAGACTTGAACTCACACAGACAGGTGAGATGGCAGTGATCTGTAATGGAAAGTGCTTTAGACCAATAGGGGCCCCCCAAATGATAATTAGCAATGGGCTATTGAGTGATCTGGCTTGACAAAGTTAATTCAAATTACCTGTATTTCTTTCTATTCTATTCCACACAAAATACTTACTGGTGACCTCAAATCCGCTGGCAAGGTTTTCGTGCCATCGCAATGGGCCTGAAATCGTTTTCTTGCCTCAGCAACAGTGGCTTCATCTCCATAGCGACCCATACGTGTTAGGACCAAATCTCTCAACATGGCAGTCAGATGACCTGTATATATGAATGGAGATAAACAGTGAATTCATGAGATTTTGTGGTTTTGGAGAAACTTTCATTTTCATCAGTGTATAAATGTATGTTTAATGAGGAGAGAGATTCTAGCATGTCCATATATGATTCATGTTTGGTCTTTACATCAGTGGTTGTAACAACCATGAAATATATGATACTACTTGCCAATGAAAATGTATGCAACTTACAAATGACACAACATTATTTGGCATCCTAAGATGTTAAAAACTGTTGTTGGTGTTGTTTAGGGTTTAATGCCATTTCTCAGCGCAAGAAAGGCCATACATACTGGCCAGTATAACTGGTGGAGGAAGAACCTTGGAAAACCCAAGGATGAACCACTGACCCATGAGAAGTTACTGGCAAGCTTTTTCACATACCACCAGTTCAAATTGCTGTAATGATCTGAAAATCTAATCTGCTTATCTACACCATACGGATACAATTATTCCAGCCAACTTCTCGTTATCTACATTAAATGCAGTTTGCACAATCTTGCTAATACGCTTCTTGGGATGGAAAGATGGACAAATGTTAACATGGAAAAACATGACCAAATTAAAAGATCCCAATGCAAGCTGTTGGCACATTCTAATGCACATGCTAGATTGCTTAAAATTTAACCTTGCCCATTTCATTATCAGTTCTGAAATACTTGACTATTTTATCAATGAAAGTGACCCTAGGTCAGCAGGGTAATTCCTGATGCTACTCTATCACAGAAAGTGACCACAGGTCAGCAGGGTTATTCTTGATGCTTCTCTATCACTTAAAGTGACCACAGATCAACAGGTAGTTCTGATGCTTCTCTATCACTTAAAGTGACCATTAGTCAGCAGGGTAGTTCTGATGCTACTCTTATCACTTAAAGTGACCATTGGTCAGCACACTATAACTGATGCTACTGTATCACTGAAATGGAGAATAGGTCCTGATGCTACTCAAGATTCAAACATCTATGCCACACCTTTTGATGCATTAGTAATTAGGGATTAGTGACAAATTCCACTTTCAATAAATTATAACATTTGAATATAATTAATTTTCCTGAATTCTGAAACAGCTGCACATTTGTATTTAAGTCCTTACAATCAACATCCCATAGCTAACAAAAAATGACGAAGTAAACATTTTATATTAGTAAGGTTTAAACAATTAAATTTTCTTACCATATTTTCAAATTTTTATTTTTTTTTTAATTAAAATGTATGCTTTACAATACCTTCCCCTTCTAAGGCATCCCAGCCCACTTTGGCAGCAATTGGTCCAAAGAGAGTTTTGCCGAAGACCTTATACGTCTCATAACTGTCTGTATACTGTAGCATAGAGGCTATCAAGGCCAGGTTGAGTGCAAGGTCCGACCAAACTGTGAAGTTATCCTCATTAACAAAGGCTTCTGCCATTTTCAGAACATCCACGGAGGACAGTAAACCAGCTCTGGTCTGAAGGTAGACAACAAAGGTTTCATAAAATAATTAAAAGGAAGTTCAAGCAAAAAATTTCTTAATATCTTCTACATGCACAAAAAAGTTAACAATAATAACATACATTTTTTCTAACAAAATAACATGTTAAGCATAAACAAACTTTAGTGAAGTGGGGGATGGGGTGGGGTGGCTTGTTAGTATACAAAAACCTGATATTTTGAAATAAACTCAAGTTCATTTCATAAATGTTGAAATTTTTTATATGAAACATTACCAAATCACTGTGCATCTAGAAAGGAAATTTGCCTCGGTAATAGAATATACTCTTTACCATATAAAATGGAGTTTACTGGATCAATTCAAATACACATCAAGAGTTGTCTAGACCACACATGGGTTACTTTTTTTGGCCGTAGTAAAAGCCACAGACCAATACACAACAAAATCCGAAGAACTTATAATATGTAGAAAATCTTGGAAATTAACATTTCATTACACAAATTGGTCCAAGGTATTTTCATTACATTAAAATTTTATAAAATCTCCTTGGCCAATGTCAAGTTCTAAGGTTTTACATAGTAAATTCTAAAGACTATGTTATTTCATGGTCTGAGGTCCTCACAGTATCAACAGGTATGTAAAAAAAGGCATAAGTGTAATCTCAAGCATTTTAAAGTAGTAGTCTTTAAAAAATAAAAAAAAAAGTTTTCTTTACACCGACTGCATTCTGCATGTCTTAGATGGGCAAATCAGACTCTGAAAAACTCATGCTTCTATTTTGGCTTAGCCCATTAGCCCAGTTACGACCTTCTTTGGGAAAGATATCTGCATAAACCCAGATTGGCCAGTGCATTATGCAGTTGGATCCAACCTACACAGGAGTCGAAATGTTAAATTTCTTGTATACAGCATCATTTTTCTCATTATTCATGTACAAAACCATTTATATGTATCATTTACATATATAAACACATCATTTGTGTCATGTACCATTTTACTCCTTTTACCAAACCATGAACCAATCTATTGACAAGGGGAAAATAAAGCTACAACAATCAATGGAATCTCTTGACCATGTTTATTGCAGGAATACTACAACAGATATCTTACCAGAGCAAAAAGGTCACTCAGAAGTCCCAGGCGGTCCCTTGGGGGCAGGGATTTGTCCTTGACAGCTGGGATAAGGGCCTGTAGCATCTCAGAGGTGTACTGCACCCTGTAGACTCCCACTGATCTGTAGTTCAACTGAAACAAAGAAGAATGAACTGACCAAAACCGTAGCTCTGTTTCACATTTTATCACAGCGGATACAATCTAAAATATTTTATATAAAACATCCAGTTGCTTTGTTATCCAACACAATGGACAAACTATAAAAATTTCTCAAGCCATTGACCTATATGTTGTGAAAACAGAAAAAAACTATAAAAAATTCTCAAGCCATTGACCTATATGTTGTGAAAACAGAAAAAAACTATAAAGGGCACAATGGCATAGAAACCAACATTTGGAGTTAAATATGCTGCTTCAATAATACTCGTCTGATAACAATATATCCACTAGATGGAAGTCAGATCAGAGTGGTCTCCCTTGAGTACATGAACTGGTGCCAAATCCGTATCATACTTAAATTACTATTGGAGCAGATGTGCATATTCTGTCAGGGAAGAAACTGTGGCAAGGCAAGGAAGGATATACCCATATCATGAACAGGTAACTATTCTTGAAAGAACATACTTTTTACTCATAAATTGGTATCTTCCAAAATATTACCAGTCATTATAACATTGGAACCAAAGACTTACAAAAATGGTACTAACAGCTGCCTCGCTTGACGCTCAGCATTAAGAGATTAGTGTTAGGACTGGTCAGCCTGGTGTCAGGATAATGTGACTGGGTGAGACATCATGCTACATGTCTGCAGCATGATGTCTCAGTGCTAGACATCACTATAAACTGCCTCACTGCAGACATCGTAGCGATATGACTGAAAAATTGTTAAAGCTACGTTAAAAATCCTAATCAAACAAACAAACAAATAACACTGGAAGAAAGAGATGGAAAGAGTTACTTTCCTTGCTTCTGGTCACCTAAGTAAATGAAGCAGGTTCAAATTTATCGCATAATTCAGGCTATGCAGAATGAAGAAAGCTTCACTCTGGCAAAAGTGAAAGTGAAAGTAGAGTAACTATGTCATTATGAAGCTACTGCGCATTCTGCTTTTTGATGTCAGAGAAGACTTGTACTCCAATGCTATGCCAGTGGTGATCATAATCATCATTTGATCTTGTATGAATTTCTTGTAGGCAGAACTGATAACTCAGTGAACCAAGGATGATGGTGATTAAGCAGCAATGTTGTAATTTCTTTTAAGTAGTAAGAACAATCAAGATAAATAAGATCACCCTCCTTGATTGACTTTGTTCACTTCAATAGTCCATGTGAGATCATGTAAGTACCACTGGGCCAAAGGGTCAAAAGACAAAGAGAATTCACAATAAAAGACTGGTACCTAACGAGTAGGAGAAAGTTCTTGAGAGCAGGAGCAGTTGTGAATGAGATCAAAAGATTATATCTGACCCTACTTAATGCAGCTAGAACAAGTAGGTTGGAGCTTTTGTAGGAGATGATTCAAGACATAGGCTTGAAAGGTGCATTATTCAGCCATATCAAAACCCACTGCAGACTCCATTTTGGACACAGGCCCAAACCCCTCTCCACTTAAGTCATGCCATAGAATCTATCACATTAAGCTACAGACAGGAAACCAAGGGCATATACAGGTGAAATCTGTCATTCATCTCAATGAACCTACTGTACAGACAACACTAATGATAATAAAACTGAAAATTGCAAGAATTCATTTATGATACATAGTAACAACAACCTGACCATAGGGCAACTCTGCACTGGCATGTATATTATTAAATAAAATCAGACAAACATTGTGCGAATAATTCATCAATGTTAAAAACAGCGTGAGTATTAAATAGCTGGAATACACTTACCTGCTGTGAGAAAACTAAACAGGATCACTCAAATAGTGTAATGACTCGAGACGAACTGATTTTGCAGGCCTTGACAATAAGTGTACTGCATGGCACGAGTATAATTAGTAACAGAAGTATGTATGGAGTCTGGTGCAAACACTGTACCCAATGGGAGGCTACTCTGGTCTGATTGCTATGAAGGTGAGGAGATAACTTTGGTGGGTTGGATTTCCAAGAAAGTGGATGCACACATAATTTATAATGATAGGGTATCACATTTCAAGAAGAATGTTAAAACTTCCTTTTCTTGTACAAAAAATGCAAGCAATTCTCAACTTGAACATCAATTATCAAGGAAAAAAAAAGTGATTTTAAAGATAAATTTACAATATTTAAATGAATATAAGATTTATTTAAATCCAACTTATACGGTAGAACTCTCCATTGTTAAAACATGACAACTTGGTTCATAACCGCAAAATAACTGTGTCATGTATCAAAGCTGTATTATAATGAGAATTGCAAATCACAATATATTGGAGCAGCACTATCTACCAAATGATAGTATAGCGGGAATAGTCAAAACTTTATAAATAATAGTAACACTTAGACATAACACTAACTTTTGCACTGTTTTCTTTCAACCCATGATGTTATAAATCTGTATGATTTTGGTCACGAGTCCATAGCTGTACTATGTTAGATCTAATATCATGTAATCACAAAGCACTTTGTATGGACAGATTTGACGAGTATTTTAAAGTCATATTTAATTTAAATGTACATAACAAAATGCAAATGATTAGCTTTGACATGAAAGCATAGCTAACATATAGAAGATATCCTGGTCCCACAATTCCAAACAATTAAATCATACTCGAATTCACATTCATCTAAAATTTCTGATATCAGATGGACTAATATCAAATCTCTGACCAAAAATGACTAATATCAAATCTCTGGACACATGACTAATGTCAAATCTCTGACCAAAAATGACTAATATCAAATCTTGACAAATGACTAGTGTCAAATCTTTGACCAAAAATGACTAATATCAAATCTCTGGACACATGACTAGTGTCAAATCTCTGACCAAAAATGACTAGTGTCAAATCTCTGACCAAAGGACTAGTATGAAATCTCTGACCAAATGACTAGTGTAAAATCTTTCAGCATGTGACTAGTGAAGTTAGAACTTAAGAGCATTCAATCATTATTGAGTGATAATTGTGTCAATATTGGTCATTTATGTGCTGACCCTTGTGTTTATTTATCAAGAGATCACAACCAATTTGATCTTTTTTGGTCCAATTGTGAGATCTTGAACTAATTATTGTGAAGAAACCATTATTTTCTTATGATGCTCACCATGATCTTAACCTCTGACCTTTAGACACCAAAATCCGTCCACAACATTTTATCAAAGAACTACTTACAGCAAAATCTACTGTGCAAAGTCATATTTTTTCTCAACAACTTTAAACTTTGACTCAACAAAAAATAAAATTTGCTTTATATTATTTATCTTGCAGATTTGGGAAATCAATTTTACAAGGCCTTGGAACAAGGTTACCCATTTCATCCAAACTTCTAATCCATTTAACCATCATTACAGATTACATTTATTTAGGGCAAAATATGGGTACAGATGAAATGGCTGTAGATACTGCATCTGTGCATTTTGTGTCAGCTGAAAGAAGGAGTTTTATATGGTAACAGGGATGGGTCAAGGCTGTCTTTTCAAGACATGGTTACATGCCACCACAAGAAACAACAAAACAAGAATGAAATTTTGTAGTTATTAATAAGCAAACATTTTATATTTTTCTATTATTATGTTCTGTCTACAGTAAGAATGCAATTAAAAAAAACTGAAAAGTAACAGAAAAAGAACAAAGGTTCAAGCCAAAGTGATTAAATTGAGGTACACATGCACTCAAATCTCTGGGTTAGATGGTCTAAATTAACTAAGCAAGTCAGTAATTGTACATTACCATCTATACTCGCTTGTAAGTCAGTCAGTTATTACTGATTACCATCTATACTCACTTGTAAGTCAGTCAGTAATTACTGATTACCATCTATACTTACTTGTAAGTCAGCTACAACTGACCTAATCCATACTTACAGTTGTTGTTGTTGTTGTTGTTGTAGAGTTTTACACCATTTTTCAGCACAACATAAGCTATTCATGACAGCCAGTATAAATGGTGGGAAAAGAACCCGGGAAAACACCAGAAAGAACCACCAACCCATAAAAAGCTACTTGCAAGCTTTCTCACATATCCAAATTGCCCAAACCTGAGACTTGAAGCCACACACACAAAGGTTAGATGACAGTGAGCAATTTAGACCACTCTGCCACTTGGGGACCATCCATAATTACAGATTACCATCTGTATTCACTTGTCAGATCCAACTGAGCTAGTCATAATTACAGAATTTTGTCGATACAAGTCAGCTCTAACAGAGCTAGTCATAATTACAGAATTTTATCGAAACGTGTCAGCTCCAACTGAGCTAATCATAATTACAGAATTTTGTCATTACGTATGAGCTCCAACTGAGCTATTAATTAATTATAGGTTACATTATATGTCATGTCTGATAGCTTGAGTACATGAGTTATTTTGGTATCTGGTTTCAGCTTGTTTACACCAAAGATATTAGACAAAATCTATACAATATCCTCTTTATTATGTACTCTAAATTATAATGATTATCAGTTACTAAATTTCTTATTAATACTCTAAGATTCCCATAATATTTAAAGAAGTACATTCTTTATGTTCTTTAATTTTTTTCATAATTCTCAATAATTTAGCTAGATGTAAAAAGTTGATTTCTTACCGGAGATATATCGTTAGTGACTGATGTAAGAAAATATTATTTACTTACCCTGTAAGTTAAGTCTATGAGATAAACATTAGAGTATAATAAAATAAGACATATGTATCCATGGGAAACAAAATCAACATATTTTCTCAATTTCACATTAATCATTTTCATAGCTCACCTTGACCCAATCACCAGGCTGGACATCATTCAAAGTGACTGTAGTAGATTTACTGTCAAGAAGAATGGTCTGGACTGGTTGGTCAGGGTTTTGGGATGTGCATATGCTGATTGGGACTGTCCAGTGTGATTTATCACCTGAAATAATTAGTGTTTGTTGCCAATTAAGATACACCAAATACTAAAACAATTTTTAATCTAAGCAACGTCAGGTTTGATGTATGTAACATAAAGTAATTTATCATGACGATAACAAAGATGGTTGTGATGATGACCAACAAAATAATGTTATCAACATCATCATCATTGCCACTTTGCATTTCTAATTCCGTCTAACCATCCATCATAAAATACTGACATTACATTGCTTTTGAATAAATCTTAATCTTGAATTAAAGTGTATCTCTTAAACTATCTAACATAGTTAGAATCTGGCACAAAACCTCCGAGATAAACTCTGGATGTTGATAAATTATTTTTTGTAATTTGGACACTGAATAAAACAGATGGATAGCCCACTGACATCCACACATAATATTTTCAACATGATGCATCCTTGAAACATTAGTAAAATGTTTTGGACCCATAGTGAACATCTGTACAATAGATTACTATCATGACAATGATGGCCATAATATCTGTTGACGTGTACTGCAAATAACTTCCACTCTCTACAATTGGCTCTCAAGGGCCTTAAACATAACAATTTATGTTGGAAAGCAAATTTTGGAGACAACATTCAGGAGCCATAACTCCTCTAAATTGTGAATAAGGAAATCATTTAATGTCATACAATTTTCCATATTATAATTCAAAGAAAAGTTAGGAGGAAAAGCAATCGAGATGGTCTGAAACAATTAAAACTAAATTCATAAAAGCTCTCAACTAAATAAAACTGCATGCCACTTTTTTGGGTTGAAATCCAACAAAGTTTAGTAAAGTTAGACTGAGAAAGCCATCATTAGGTGTATTGGCAATCAGGGGTAATAACTCCCCAAAATGAAGTTAACTCAGTGTATCTTCATTCTGAAGCCACATGCAAATTAAGGTAAGATGCAACAAATATATGTTAAAGATACCATGCAGAAACCAAAATTAGGAGGAAGAACGATCAACAAACTAAACTAATGTAACAAGTCTTAAAGACAATGGTCATACCTAACTGTGGTCATACCTAACTGTGGTCATACCTAACTGTACCAGAATATGCTGAAAACTATGCAGCTACAAGAAAAATTCCATGTGACAATATGAAATCAACTTTGATGGGCCATATCTCTATCTAACTTTGAGACGAAATGAAACCCATTAATTACACATTGCCTTCAGACAATGTACACAACAAATTTCAAAATTGTTACATGGATAGGCTTAAGTTGATATGTAACATTGAAGGAAATGGCATTAATGCCATCAAACTTGAGAATTCCTGAAATACTCAACTCTTTAGAAAGGCACATCAATCTGAAATAAGAATATCAACAACTAAATGGTAGCCAAATACATGTGACTGCAGATCTACAAGTTACAAGAGTGGGAACAGACAGACAAAAAAGGAGATTACGTCAGTTTTCCTATATCTTGATGCCGGCAATGATAACTGATGAAGAGGAGGATGTGAAAAATTGAGAAAGGAAAATAAGATAACTATGAAGAAGAAAAACAACAATGAACAAAGTGGCTAATTTTATCTCTAACAAATATGAAAATAATTCAGAAAAAAAATGGACTCACCCTCTGGTATTTTTCCATTTGCACAGAACTTCTCTTGACTGATCATCAGGATTCTCTTGTTGTTTTCTTGTGACTCAGTCACCTGCTCCACAGAACAAGACATTTTTATGTGCATAATACATACACAATGAACCACACTGAAATCAATATGCAGTATCTTTGAATGCATACACATCTAGCACTTTATTTCTTCCTTCCAGCAAAGTTAAAGCACAATAAATATTTTTTATTTACTAATATAAGTTATTGTGGAATTTTGGTTGCACAAAACCACAAATTTAGGACTGAAAAATGTTACATTAAAAATTAAAAAATGGGCCACTTTTTAAAACATTCCAATTTTAGTATCAACTAGTACACATTCTCTCCACCCACCTCCCCATTTATGCCCACAAAAATGAATGAATTCACAGTATATGGTTTTACCTATAGTGATTATCATAGACTGGGTCCAAACACTGAAATAACAAGTGAATAACAAGTGTCTCTCACAAAAACTGATGCTCTAATGCTGAAATTAATTTCCAGGAATCTAATATAGGGTGATTTTGTTTGAACTGCTGAGTGTCAAAACCATCTTTGATAAATCTGAGCAATAAAACTTTTTTCAAGAATTTAAAATGTAACAATTTTCATCTAGAACCAAATGAAAATTATCAGAAAAGCCCTAGCTAATGTCTGAGCAGCACTATTTTAATTTAGGACGAATTACACCTGGAGTGAATGTGAAGTTCAGACAACAAACTTGCCCTAACTGATGAATGGAAATCATATGCCTAACAATCCTAGCTCTCCACGCCAAGTCATTTTAGTTGTCCCTCTGTAAAACTGACTTCTTGTGATGCTTATCAAAGTGATATTTAAGCATTTCTTGTCAAAAATAACAAATGAAAGGGTCTAATAGATATTGTACTATCACAATGTTTAAGAAAAGGCATACTATCATAAAATTGAGCAATAGCATACTATCCATCTTTGCTAGCCAAGGTTATGATATGTTAATCCTATCTACACCTTACTGAATCGACCAGACATTTCAGTGCTATGTCCTAGTAACATCTATTGGATCTCATAGTTGCCTCCCTTAGTATGTAATGCCAATTAACCTATATTGCAAAATAACAGCAGTGCTTTGTATATCAGCCAAGAATAGTGAGGGCAATTGACTTCAAAAGGATAATATGTTGTTATTGTTGTTGTAGGGTTCAACGCTTATACATGGCAGCCAGGAGAAATGGTGAAATAAGAACCCAGGAAAACCCAGAAAGAACCACTGACCCATGAGAAGCTACTGGCATGCTTTCTCACATACCCACATTGGCTGAACTCAAGACATGAACCCACACAGACAGACGTGAGATTGCAATGATCCTTAATGGTGAGCGCTTTAAACCACTTGGCTAAATTAGGCCCCAAAAGGATACTTTTTAAGTTAAACATCAAAAGTATGACTATGTACCAGAGAGAAGTGATTACAGGTGTATTTGAGAGATAGGATATAATTGTGCAAACATGGACTGGCATTAGAAAATTACTTATTTACGAGACCATTCCAATTGTGCACTCCTCTTCTCTCCAAGGTGTAGATAGAGTTGACATATTGGAAACTTGGCAGGCAAAGATCAATAAATTATGGCATAATGTTGAATAGCATAATATAAAGATGAATAATAGCATAATATCAAATTATTAAACAATAGCATAATAACAATATATTAAATGATAGCATAATAACAAAATGTTAAACAATAGCATAATATCAGAATATTAAACAATAGCATAATATCAGAATATTAAACAATAGCATAATAACAAAATGTTAAAGAATAGCACAATAACAAAATGTTAAATAGCATAATAAAAAATGTTAAACAATAGCATAATAACAAAATATTAAACAATAGCATAACAAAAAAATGTTAAAGAATAACACAACAACAAAATGTTAAACAATAGAATAATATCAAAATATTAACCAATAGCATATTAACAAAATGTTACACAATAGCGTAATAACAAAATGTTAAACATTAACACCATATTACACTGATCAATGGCTTATCATAATGACAAACAATATTATGATTTAGAAAAATATTATGTAAGTCATCTCTGGATTGTCAGATGCAAGAGTTGTTCAATCCTACTGAAACAAGTCTTCTGGGACCTTGATTCACATCAATTAACTATATTACAATTACCTTGATGACTGGGAATCCCATCTGTTTAGTCCATGTTGTCATGACAGCTCTCACTGGTTTGCCACTAGCTGTCTCAAGGGCATCCCACAAATCCTCAGTATAGGCATTACAGTACTTGAACTTGTTCAGATAATGATTCATTCCTTTCCTAAAATCCTATAACACAAATAAAAAGTTCTGTATAATAAAATGTAAGTGTCAGCCAACCAAAGTCTTGGAAAGAAAATAGTTACATTTAAATAAGAATAAACTCCAGTTTTGTGTCAGAAACAAAAACAGTTATCAAAATTTGCAAATCAACAAAAGTTATAGCTGCATACATACAGCAAAAACCATGAATATCGGCACTTTGTGAAATCGTATCACAAAAATATAGTGTCAGCAGGGTTCTCATTATGTCGAATTTGTTTTTTGTGTGCAAGAAGATAACTCTGAAAATAACTTGTATATGGCAAGACAGTGTGTTCAACTGAACCCTTACTGATTTATCACTACAAAGAAAAAGACCATTTTGTTTCCAGGATTATATCTTGAAAACAGAAATTCTTACACTATGCTTACAATCTAGTCAATTAACATGTACTCAGAAGATTATTTATAGCCAAGGCCATTTGAACAAAAATTGGGTTAATTAATATGGTGCAATTAGTATGATTCATTTTCCACTTAAACTTGATATGCAGGTACCATAAAATCATTCAGAGGGTGGTGGTAAGAGTGCTTTCTTCACCGAGATACAAGCATAATTTATTTTCTAAATTGTGAGATTAGAACTTCATTCAAAGGTGTAAAAGAAAGCACTTAAGTATGATAAATAAGTCACAATGACCAGTCATGGGTGCTACAATCTCCAAGATACAAACTATTGCCATGTTCAATTAGTCTGACATTACCAATGGAGACCTGAACTTAAAACACAACTGTTCCACCACAGTGCCTTGAAGACTGGCTAAATGCGAAATATAACTGGATGAATGGAAAAATATTACACTATATTCCCCTACTATATACATATTCAAACATACAAATCTAGCATAATTAGGTACTATAAGTTATGATCTGCCTGAATGGTACCTACAGCATCTCCAATGTAGTTATGCAGCATTCCAATAACAGCGGCACCCTTACTATAAGAGATGGCATCAAATATCTCATCAATCTCACTGGGATGACAAACTGGAACCTGGAAATTGATGACATGTACAAATTTACAATGGAACTACTTTTTACAGACTAATACAGAGACCAACAGGCTGGCTTAAACATGATTGGCTCAAACATGATTGGCTTAAACATGATTGACTTAAACATGATTGGTTCAAACATGAATCGCTCAAACATGATTGATTCAAACACCTTAGAATCACTAAACCTGTTTTTATGACCTAACATAAAGTTTATACAGGCCAACCTTGATGGTGCAAACCAAACGGGATGGGAAATTGTACTTTCAAGTTTCTTTATAAAAGGGTATTTGTTTCTTGAGACAGCAAAAAAAATCTGGAAAGATGCTGTGAATTTCAATTACAATTAAGAAGCAAATCATACAAAAATGACAGCATTAATAAGCATTTCATACACAAAATGACAGCATTAATAAGCATTTCATACACAAAATGATAGCATTAATAAGCATTTCATACACAAAATGACAGCATTATTAAGCATTTCATACACAAAATGACAGCATTAATAAGCATTTCATACACAAAATGATAGCATTAATAAGCATTTCATACACAAAATGATAGCATTAATAAGCATTTCATTCACAAAATGACAGCATTAATAAGCATTTCATACACAAAATGATAGCATTAATAAGCATTTCATTCACAAAATGACAGCATTAATAAGCATTTCATACACAAAATGACAGCATTAATAAGCATTTCATACACAAAATGATAGCATTAATAAGCATTTCATTCACAAAATGACAGCATTAATAAGCATTTCATACACAAAATGACAGCATTAATAAGCATTTCATACACAAAATGACAGCATTAATAAGCATTTCATACACAAAATGATAGCATTAATAAGCATTTCATACACAAAATGACAGCATTAATAAGCATTTCATACACAAAATGACAGCATTAATAAGCATTTCATACACAAAATGATAGCATTAATAAGCATTTCATACACAAAATGATAGCATTAATAAGCATTTCATTCACAAAATGACAGCATTAATAAGCATTTCATACACAAAATGACAGCATTAATAAGCATTTCATACACAAAATGACAGCATTAATAAGCATTTCATACACAAAATGACAGCATTAATAAGCATTTCATACACAAAATGATAGCATTAATAAGCATTTCATACACAAAATGACAGCATTAATAAGCATTTCATACACAAAATGACAGCATTAATAAGCATTTCATACACAAAATGATAGCATTAATAAGCATTTCATACACAAAATGATAGCATTAATAAGCATTTCATTCACAAAATGACAGCATTAATAAGCATTTCATACACAAAATGACAGCATTAATAAGCATTTCATACACAAAATGATAGCATTAATAAGCATTTCATACACAAAATGATAGCATTAATAAGCATTTCATACACAAAATGACAGCATTAATAAGCATTTCATACACAAAATGATAGCATTAATAAGCATTTCATTCACAAAATGACAGCATTAATAAGCATTTCATACACAAAATGACAGCATTAATAAGCATTTCATACACAAAATGATAGCATTAAAAAGCATTTCATTCACAAAATGACAGCATTAATAAGCATTTCATACACAAAATGACAGCATTAATAAGCATTTCATACACAAAATGACAGCATTAATAAGCATTTCATACACAAAATGATAGCATTAATAAGCATTTCATACACAAAATGACAGCATTAATAAGCATTTCATACACAAAATGATAGCATTAATAAGCATTTCATACACAAAATGATAGCATTAATAAGCATTTCATACACAAAATGACAGCATTAATAAGCATTTCATACACAAAATGACAGCATTAATAAGCATTTCATACACAAAATGATAGCATTAATAAGCATTTCATTCACAAAATGACAGCATTAATAAGCATTTCATACACAAAATGACAGCATTAATAAGCATTTCATACACAAAATGATAGCATTAATAAGCATTTCATACACAAAATGATAGCATTAATAAGCATTTCATACACAAAATGACAGCATTAATAAGCATTTCATACACAAAATGACAGCATTAATAAGCATTTCATACACAAAATGACAGCATTAATAAGCATTTCATACACAAAATGATAGCATTAATAAGCATTTCATACACAAAATGACAGCATTAATAAGCATTTCATACACAAAATGATAGCATTAATAAGCATTTCATACACAAAATGACAGCATTTATAAGCATTTCATACACAAAATGATAGCATTAATAAGCATTTCATACACAAAATGACAGCATTAATAAGCATTTCATACACAAAATGATAGCATTAATAAGCATTTCATACACAAAATGACAGCATTAATAAGCATTTCATACACAAAATGACAGACAAATATCAAATCTTCAATGAAAACCATCAAATTTGTTTCAACTCTCTTAGACTTGGAAGTTGGTGGAATGCCCTCCAATTTCTAATCATTAAGACAAAAAAAACAAGAATATTTTATGTGCGTACTTTTATCTACAAACAAAAGTCACATTACTAAAGTTCATGTCTATTGAGTATTCTCGATAAGGCCTGAAATCCTCCGCAATTACACAGCCACAGTAACATTATATTTAATTAAAATCTTGTCTCTACTCTATTTAGTGTCTTAAATCTGAATAGACAATTAGATTTAAAAGTGAAATCCTCTGTTTAGCAAATTTAAAAAGGCATCCTGGTTTTACTAAGGTAACAATTTGATGCTATACCCTTTTAGCAAAAGGGAAATCAGTCTGTGAAATATTTGTGGTATCCATGTCTATTTTCTTTTGCATAAAACTTAACTATATATATATATCCATGTCAAATGAATACCGAGGTAGAAATTCATCATACCAATGCGATGTTTAAATTATGAAGCTACAAAACAGGTAATACAGTTTTCTTCAATACTTAATGAAAATATTTGTGTAATTTGTCAAAGATAATATTTTAAATCAACTGTCTCTGCTTACAAGTCTTTTTCATTCTCCTACTAACCAAGCAATTTCCTATCTAAATGTCCTGTATGTATTAGTCACCTGCCTTCTATGGTCAGTAGCTAGGTGTTGCCTAACCAAACAATGGGATTTATTGTCAAGTGGTCACTGGAACATATCTGCAGTGACCTCTCAGTCTTTGCACACTAAATTTGTGCTTCATGAGGAAAGCCTTGTTTAAAGGAATAACATCTAAATCGATGCAAACATTTAACTCACTTGTACACACCATAATCAAGTTATGTTGACAGTGCAACTCAAGTCTCAATATATCTCAATATGTCCAATTCGAAAGTGGGACCGATTTTACCATTACGGTAGAAGGTTGAAGCAATTTGTTTGCTGAATGGTGGGGAAATTAGGCAAGTGAAGTATCACTTTATGGGTTCACAAACATAAACAGCTAATTTTGATTTCCAATTACCAGAGGCTTCATACATAAGATGTCTGCATTTTGAAATTATTTTAAATATATGATCAGCCATTTTGAAGTGACACCTATTTATGCTGGCTGACCCAAGAGTCTGTCCTCTGCATTATAGTCTGAGATTATATCCCCGTTTGTTTGTACCCCCCCTGCCGATTTCAGTAACAGAAAGAATAAACAAGATAAAAAAATCAATAAATCTTTCTCAGTTCATTCATTGATTTATAATTTCAAACCCGATTGCGACCAGGGTGTCCATAACGCCTTCATTGTTTGCGCGTCTCGTGCTTAACGGAAGTTTCCATACTAACACGACACCATATTACATACATTTGGGCAAGTCTATTTTCCGCAAATAGAGTGACGTCACTGCTTTTATTTCGGTACTCCCGAATACTTCCATCAATTAGGGTAAGGTTAAGAGTTATATCCCTTTACCACCTGTAAAATCTACCTTCTATATACATACATGTGTAGTTATGCATGTGTAGTTATGCATCCATCCCTTCGCTGAAAATGGACTTGTCCAGGAACTGGAAATTGATCTCGAGGATGACCATGGTTGATAGTGAAAACTTCCGTTAAGCATCAGACGCGCAATGAAGGTGTTATGGACACCCTGGTCACAATCGGGTTAGAAATTATAAATTAATGAATGAACTGAGTAAGATTTATTGACTTTTAATCTTGTTTATGCTTTTTGTTACTGAAATTGGCAGGGGAGTACAAACAAACGGGGATACAGGCTCAGACTATAGTCATTTGTAAACTGTCAATTGGTAATAAAATTACTGTTCTGTCAAGATGAACAAAACAAACTAAAATCACTGATTATTTTAAGTCAGTAAAGAAAATTTATAAGATTAATTAATAACAAGGATACAGCAATCTTCGACATAGTATAAACTTGAAAGAGAACAACATATACACATATTTTATAATTTTTTTAATTTTGTTAAATTTTTTTAACACAAAATAATATTAATGATCATAAGGATAACAATATTCGGTGCATGGAATTTGTAAAGACCAACTATATCAGGTGAACCTCTGTACAGAGCTCGCTTGTCTACAGAGGCCAGTTTTGCCTTTTACCATGGGTAGCGACTGTTGACAGGTCTGACTGCACTGCAGATTCATTTATTTTCATAGTTGAAGGAAAAAAGCCTTTTAAATTGGAACATAAATTTAGGAGATTAGAAAAAGACTCCTACTGCTTCCAGGAGGTAATCATTCCTTGATGTGTTTGTAAATAAAAATGTAGCAGCCACAATATCTATGAAATTAGTCAATTTAATGTATATCATGTTATCTACAAAGAAAGTCAATATGTCCCTCTATGAATCTCTCTCTCTCTCTCTCTCTCTCTCTCTCTCTCTCTCTCTCTCTCTCTCTCTCTCTCTCTCTCTCTCTCAGATAACTATTACATTTATTGGCCAATATGAAGGTGATGCAATGGGCAAATTCCTGTTGCATACCTCAATCGGGTGACTATTGTGCAGGGCATCTAACTCCAATGCACTTCCTAGGGCTTGATTTACAAACTGTGTCCAGATGTCATACTCGGGGAAACAGTAGTCCACACACAGGTATTCTATAAAGGAGGCAAACCCCTCATTCAGCCATAGGTGGGTCCACCATTCCTATACATACAAAATACAATTATAGTAAAATCTATCTTATGCAGATATTGATAATAATATTTACCTTAAAAAAAAGTCTACAAACACAAAGTGTCTTATTTCATTTACATATACTAATTATGTCTATCACTTATCGCATTTACATAACCTAGCGTAACTGATTCTATGTTGGGGTTGGTACCAAATTAAGGATATCCCAATCAATGGAATACTTAATTTGTCTTTTATAAAAATCAATTAGCATAAATCTGAGACTGGATGCTAATTATGTTTCTCACCCAATTCTGTAAAGATATAAAAACAATAATTATTCAATTTCATTGCATCACATTAATGACTTGCTTGATTTGCGCTGAAGTCGTGTGTGGCTTTATAACATCCCTAGAGAATATTATTAAAATATTAAGCTTATTATAACATCAAATAAAACAGGTAACAAATATCTAAGTCTTATTTCAATTACATATCCTAGTTTTGTCTGTCTCAAATCTCAGATGCTAGCATGTTCAACTCACAACTACTTTATTAGTGATATCAGCCTTTTGATTGGGTGGACTGGAAAAAATGGAGCCAATAAAGTAATTTGTACTGCACACATAAAAAGGCCGCATAGCAGAACCAAATCAACTGCCACATAGAATTTTAAAAAAAGAAGTTGCACTAACATTCTATCTGAAATCCTCATCCTGTTAACAACTCACCAAGTTTAGCAATCCATATTAACAAGAAAATAAAGAAAATGTCTGCATTTGAGGAGAAAAGCGGTTAGGGGTATCTGAAGAAAATTGTCCCAATATGCTGCCATTGTCATAAAGAAAGTAGAATGGAAAAAGCAAATTTTTTAGTAAATTATGTTTCTCCGAGAATACTTACCCGATCACATTACTTTAGGGATATTAGCCTGCTACCTCGCGAATCCAGCCCTACCAAAAGACGAAAATTCGTCTTTCATGTCTATGTCATATAGACAAAGGGCAATAACTCTTGCCCCTTACCTCCCCTTGCTACCCGCTAGGTGTCGCTTCTTTAGTTTTTAAGCTGAGCGGTATATAAAACATGAGGATGCTCGCATGGCGGGGTGGTTGGGACGGTTTCTTAGTAATGTGATCGGGTAAGTATTCTCGGAGAAACATAATTTACTAAAAAATTTGCTTTCTCCTTTGAATACGTTCCTCGATCACATTACTTTAGGAGAATAAGTAATAGGAGGAGGGAATGCGGAGCATCCGACCTCCACCCCGGGTATCCTCTAGGGAATGATGGCTGGATTCCCCATGTGAATGATAACCCGGTCTCCTAATTTTCAATCAGCAACACAGCCCAGGGTCACGTGATATGTGACCCCTTTATACGGTTAAGAAGATAGTTATTGAAATCTTCTTACCTACGAAAATTTATCTGGCGAATCCAGCGAAGCTAATAGGCTGTGCTGATTGTTGCACATGGGTCTGGTGGGCGTCTGGGCTGCCAACACCGGACCTACTAGAATCAATGTTTGCCTCTGCGAGTACAAACTTGAAGATAAAACTGTAGAAGGTTGACTCTGCATGTCAGCCAACAGCTTCTATAAGGTGACTGATTTGCGAATCCTCAGAGTACGCCGAGTGTATAACCCACTTCAGCCATGAAGCAAGGGCTTGAATGGTGATATCTCATGTCCCAGCTATCACCAGAAGAAAGAGGTGCTTGTATGTGACCTGACTCACCTCTATGCATTGAAATGGTGCTAGAGTGCACAAACAGGATCTTACATGGCTGTTGATCCTGACTTATCTATAAAGAAAGCGAGCTAATGACGACTCGTTGATCGCCAATGTATGGTAATCTATTTTGGACTACGAAGCCTGGCTGCGTCAAGAGGACCATCAAACCCTCTGATCGGAACGGAAGAGAGTTCGGGTCACTAGATAGGACATGTAACTCGCTCACCCTGCATGCTGAAGCTAAGACTATCAAGAAACCCAATTTGTATGATAGTAGCTTTAACTAATCGTGGGTTAAAGACTCAATACTGTCTGAATTGAGTCATGTTAAAACCCAGGACAGATTTCATTTGGAAACAGGGTGAGGGATATAAGTCGATTGAATTTTTAAAGTGTCTAAAAGATCTGACAAATCTTTGTCATGGCTGATAGCACATGTACCAGAATGGCGGAATGTGTCTGATATCATGGAGCGGTAGCATTTGATAATAACTGGAGCCAGCTGTTTCTCCTCGAAAAGCCAGAGAAAAGTTGGCCAGTTGAGGGATTGTGACACTCAGAGGAACAATGTGAATGATATGGTACCAGTCCCTGAAAACATGCCACTTGCCCTCGTAAACCTTCAGAGTAGAGGGCCTTCTTGCTCTCGAGATTCTCTCCGCAATCAAAGATTTAAATTGTTTGTCTTGCAAGGCTGTCTGGACAAGAGCCAAGCTTGAACATAAAGACGGTCCGGACAGGGGTGCGAATACTTGTGCTGACTGTAATCTTCCTGGGTAGATCTATCGCCTAGATTGAGTAGATCGGAGACCCAGTTGTTGTTCCATCTGAGAGAGGCAATCAGAACCATCTGACAGTTCTGACCCCTTAACTTCTGGATTAATTTCAGTACCAAAACCGTGGGAGGGTAGGAGAATGACCACAACCCTTCCCAGCTGATTGATCGAGCATTCACGACCCAAGCTTCTGGGTCTGGAACCTGTGAGATGAAAGGTGGACAACTTGCGATTCCACCTTGTTGCAAAAGATCAATCATCGGACGTCCCCAAAGTGTGTCAATTGGAAGAAAGTCCGATTGATGGAGTGACCATTCTGTGTGAATGACTAGATAGAGTGTCAGCCAAGACATTGAGTCTGCCAAGAATGTGTCGGAATTGTACATTGAGGTGGAGATTGTCGAACCAATGTAGAAACTGCCAGCTCAGATTGCACAGGTCTGGTGATTGGTGTCCCCATGTTTTGAGGCAAGGCACCACCACAAAGTTGTCTGACATAATGAGGGCAGTTTGTAATAAGAGTTGATCCTGCCCGAAATAAAAGGCGTTGATGACAGCCGTTATTTCTGAAAGGTTGATGTGGAAAGGGCTCGCCCCTGGCACCCACGTGCCGCTGACAGTATCGAAATCCGGCAACAGGTGGGCACCCCAACCGTAGGTACTAGTGGCGGAACATACCGTTATCCCCGCTTGGGGTATCTCCAGAGTAATCCCTGTGGACGGCCCACAGGGGTTGTGCCACTGACTCAAGAATGATCGTATCTCTGGCATGAGCATGACTGTGGGATCGAAGGGACTTGAAAAGGGCGAATTTACGCTAGCAACCTCCTTTGTAAAGGGCGCATAAAAGGACGGCTGAGCGGAATCAAGTCTGCTGCCGCATTGAATAATCCGAGGATCTGCAACTCTCTTGCTAAATGCGCATCCTGTTGGAAACGGACTCTACGAGTGCAATTATCTGGATGATCGCAAACTCAAGGAAGCCTTACCAGATTCAGATCGGGAGAAACTCCACACCCAGATGGACCAAAAATCCGGATTGGACAGAGATCAGACTTTATCCAGTTCACGAGAAAGCCTATATGATGTAGAGTGATATAAGATCGTTTCTGCCTTTGAGCAGAGTAGAACTTAACAGATGTTTCTGGAGGATGTCGTCCAAATATACTGCCGACGCCATAGATGAAGTCGAGCGAAACAGAGTGACGACGTAATCCATAACCATGGTACTAGCCCAAGGGCTTAAGTTGAGGCCAAAAGGTATGACCTGGAACTGATAAACCGAGTCCCGACAAGCACAATGGAGAAATGTCCGCTACTCGTGGGATAGGGACGTGAAATGTGCGTCGGTCATATCTAGACTGACAGCATACCCGTCGGATGGTTTGATCACACCATCGCCACATTGACTTTCAGGGTGGTTGAGGCGGCTCAGGTCGATGAACGGCCTCTGGATAAGAAACAGCCATGAATAAAACCCCAGCTATTGCAGGTTTATTAAGATATAAATATATATATATATATAAAGGCATCCTTCTCCCGGTCTGACGATACATCCATGAAGAGGGGAGAGGAGGACAGAGGAGGGGATGGATAAATGAACCCCAAGTCCCTCCGAAATGATGTGAATCACCCAAATGTTTTAAGGTAATAAAGTGGTCCAGTGGTCCTGAAATTGCAGGTGGCGGCTGCCCACAGGTAGGCAGTCTGCTGGCGGTGGGCAGGGTATGTCAACGTCTAGAGTTAGGAGGCATGAAGGCGGAGAAACTTTGGTTCTTGCCGCCTCTGTATGGTTGCCGTCTAGCTTGATTAGACTGTTGACTCCCAGCATTGGGTTGGGATCTATATTACACATTTGATTATAAGGATCCCTTTTCCCCCGTCCGGCCATCATCCCTCCGCTGTGTCAGAGGAGGATTGTTTCGAAACGCCTGCGAAAGTTGGGCGACGAGTTGGAGGGGCAGTTCCTGAGCTGCCTGCCTCCAAACTTTTTCAATTTTTCCCCCAAAGTGTAAAGGTGTCCCAAACTGAGACATCCGTAAAATCCGAGTACGATGGGGCCTGCGCGACGTGGACCACCTACAGACGTCACATCGTATCAGGTCGAAGTTGGCAGAAGCAGTCAACGCATTGGTCATAGAATGGTGAGCTGCCCTGTTAACAACTCTAGCAATCCAGGCCTTCACTTCACAAGCGTGGTCATGGCTGGATTTGCCTAGGGAGTTGGAATAAAAAATGGCTAGTGAAGTCAAGTCTAACAATGAAGACGTATTGACTACGTTTCAGACTAGCTTTGACGTGGCATTTGAGATCAGTACTGAAGGCGTCTGATGGAGTTTTCGTACCAGCTACACTAGAACGTCGCTGGAAGTTAGCTTCCTGAATTTTTTTTTTTTTTTTTTTTTTTTTTTGTTTTCCCCCGACTGGCGAAGAAGCAGGAAGGACATCGTCTCTTCCTCCTCATTCAAGATCTACAGGTACCTGAATTGTGTAGTCTTGAGTGGCAGTAGGAGGTTTTGGGCATTCTGAAGTTCCCAACAACCTATAAATCTTTTATTCTGCGGCCGTGGCGCTAAGCTCAGTCCGGTCCATGACCTGATCTGTGGACGGCTGAAAGTGTTTCGTCACACTCACTGTGTGCAGAGTCGTGTTCTGGTCAACTCAAGCATCCATTCGCAGCGGAATTGTCATCATTTTTAATATAAATCTCCATAATGCTTGTGTAGTGCGGCCAGCACTGCGCGCCCATCTACCATTCGCTCAGAGGGAATGTTGGTTCTGGTACAGCTTGCATATCTGTACAGCATACCAGGTGACCTAGATGACGCAATTCTGTCATAATTGACACTTTCACTAAATCTCCCTTGTGGAGAAGCCGTGAACATATGGACGGCCGGCACTAACGGCTGATTGAACTGGCGAATGGTCGGCCTGAAAGTCCTGTTCTGGTAAAGCTGCCATATCTGGGTAGCGCATACCAAGTGGCATAGATAACTCAATTCTGTCATCTCTGATAATGTCACTAATTCTCCCTTGTTTTAAAATCACACCGTCACGTATTTGACGTGACGGGAGGTGTACACCGGCAATACCGACTGATTTGTCTGGTATATGGTCGGCCGGAATGTCAGCGAAGGTCCGGCTATGACCGGCACCTGCCTCTCGAATGGTCTGATTGGACGGAGATTCATCTATAACATCTCTCTCATGGTAGTGATATGTAACCAGTAGTACAGATTGACTGACGGGTACATCACTATAATCTCCGTAAATCCGATGTACAGCCGGTGCAGGTTGATGCCGGCTGGAAGACCGGTGCCATTTGGGCTGAACGGTCGTTGCCGGATGGACGGCCGGTGCAGGTTGATGCCGGCTGGAAGGTTGGCTGGACGACCGGTGCCATTTGGGCTGAACGGTCGTTGCCGGATGGACGGCCGGTGCCGGTTGATGCCGTCTGGAAGGTCGGCTGGACGACCGGTGCCATTTGGGCTGAACGGTCGTTGCCGGATGGACGGCCGGTGCCGGTTGATGCCGGCTGGAAGGTCGGCTGGACGACCGGTGCCATTTGGGCTGAACGGTCGTTGCCGGGTGGACGGCCGGTGCCTGTTGATGGAAGCTGGAAGGTCGGCTGGCCGTCCGGTGCCATTTGGGCTGGAAGGTCGGCTGGCCGTCCGGTGCCATTTGGACTGAACGGACGGTGCCAGATGTACGGCTAGTGCTGGTTGGTGCCTGCTGAAGTGCCGGCTGAACTGACGGTGTCGGCTGGACGGCCGGCTGGACGGACGGCCGGCGAAAGTGCATAATAAAATGGATCCAATTGATCCAGCATAGACTCCATGCGTCCGGACTTACAGGCCCGAAACCCATGCACGGACCTGCGGTGAAATTTACACCCACTGGGCAGCCTAAACCATGCCAACATAATTTCCTCCATTTCCACATTGCCAACACCCATTTTGCCATTCATGCCTTCGTTGTCGACTTTGCTAATGAAACGACAAAAGAAGAGAACAAAGCACAAATTAAAAAATTCAGCATATTATTAATTCGATAATACTATAACCGTTACTAACGGAGTAGTCAAATTATTCCGTGCCATGTTAACTCTTAATGACCACACTAGTTATCGCCGTGAGCGTGTTGCAATGGGTCGTTCAAGACGAAGTCTACTGAAACGAAAAAGATGATAAACAAAGCACATTTAGCAATTCAGCACGCTATTAAGTCGCTATTACCATAACCGTAACTAACGGAGGAAGCGAAATGATTTAGTGTCGCGTGAACTCGTGACTACAACACGAATTCCGCCATTAAATAGTCGCAACTGGTCGTTCAGAGACGAAGTCTACTGAAACGGAAAAGAAGATAAACAAAGCACAAATTAACAATTCAGCACGCTATTAAGTCGCTATTCCATAACCGTAACTAACGGAGGAAGCGAAATGATTAAGTGTCGCGTGAACTCGTGACTACAACACGAAGTCCGCCATTAAATAGTCGCAACTTGGTCGTTCAAAGACTTTTTTGAAGTTTACTGAAACGTCAAAGAAGATAAATAAAGCACAAATTATCAATGCAGCACGTTATTAGTCGCTAATATCGTAAACGTTACATACGGAATAAGCGAAATTATTGAGTGCTACATGTATTACATGCTAGTACCGCCATAAGCATGCTTTTTGACCACGTTGCAACCTGGTCCGAAGTCTAGAAAAGGTGACAAAGTCACTCAAATTGGAAAATATTGTAAAATAATGTATACAACCTGTAGAGGAATGATTACCCAACACAGTAATTCCAAATTTAACTTCGGATGGTCAGAATTTACACTAAGATGGCTTGGATTCATTGGAGGTCTAATTGTACGTGTTTTCACGTACAGCGAAGCTAAAAAACTAAAGAAGCGACACCTAGCGGGTAGCAAGGGGAGGTAAGGGGCAAGAGTTATTGCCCTTTGTCTATATGACATAGACATGAAAGACGAATTTTCGTCTTTTGGTAGGACTGGATTCGCGAGGTAGCAGGCTAATATCCCTAAAGTAATGTGATCGGGGAACGTATTCAAAGGAGAAAGAGCTGTGTGTGTGTGTGTGTGTGTGTGTGTGTGTGATTTAGATTTTTAACATAACTTTAAAAAATTCAGTTGTATCACTACCATGTCTGCAGTGGGCAGTTTATAGTGATGTCTCGCACAGGGGCATCATGTTGCAGACATGTAGCATGATGTCCAACCCAATCAAATGATCCTGACACCAGGCTGACCAGTCCTAAAACTAGCCTCTTAATGCTGAGCACCAAGCAAGCAGCTCCTAGTACCATTTTGATAGGTCTTTGGTATGACCTGGCCAGGGTTTAAACCCGCTTTGAGATTTGTAAAGAGGCTTCTAAATATTTTAGTTTTATTTATGTTGGGCAAACTCTTGAAGACAGTCTGCCACATTTTGTAGCTTGACAAATTTTGAAAGTAGTTTCTTAGTTTTTTTGTAGAATGGTATCAAGTGTTTAGTTAGTAGCAAACACTTGGCTTGTTGGCATTCTGAAAATGGACTGCAAAGTTTTCTTTTTTTGTTGTTAAGTGTTCATATTGCTTTTAATCATAGTATTTGTGGAGAAGCTTGATAGAAGAGCTGATGAACGTCAGTAAAGACTCACTGGGCTCTTAGTAAATTTGGATGGATCTAGGAGATTGCACAGAGGGTCACCTTTACTTTCGATTAAATAAGAATTGAAAGAAGGTGTTTCCTCCCAACTGCTGGGGTGGTGTTTAATTCACAACACATGGTGATGAGTTTTAAAAAAATGAATCTCTAAGATCAATTTTCTCTGATGAGTTACTAACATAATGAAATGAGTCAGGGAACAGATATGACAAGACCACCCCAGAAGATGGAAGGGGAGGGAAATCCTCCACATATTATCAAGCAGGACCTTCTGTTAAACCTTATGCATTCATGAAAATGACATTTAGAATATGCCTGTAAACAAGTTGTATTATCACAAGTAAATGTACCATTTCCAGTGCTTGCATCCAAATAAGAAAGCAATATTTTTTGTACAGTTCTCAAGAGCTCTGAAAGAGATGGTCAAACAAATGGACCTTAACCCATACCACCACCATTCTGCATGTTGAATTCCTTCAATTTACTTAGAACTATTCAAATCATTCTCCTGAGATTATTTTCTCAATGATTGTAAAACTGCTCCAAACCCAGCCCCTCCATTAAGAAAAAACTTATTTCACTCCAAATCTTACTAGAAAATATTCTGACCCTTCAAATACTGAGTCAAGAGTTTGTTACTCAAAATATTGAGTAAAGTTTATAATGGCAGTGTCTGGACATTCATTTATTTAACTATTTACATAATTCAGCAAAGTTTTAACTATATGATCCAGTAGCAGGCTGGCTTTACAAAATGTAAACATTAAGGAATAATTATCTTACCATGGTGACAAGGTTGCCAAACCACTGGTGAGCCAATTCGTGTCCAACAACCAGTGCCACCCACTGCTTGCCTTTGGCTGAGGAAATCTCAGGGTCCACCAGCAGGGCTGTTTCTCTGTATGTCACTAAACCCCAATTCTCCATAGCACCTTTAAACAGGAAATTATGTTTTAGTTAAAAAAAAAAAAATGTAACCATGGTGACAAGGTTGCCAAATCACTGGCGAGCCAATTTGTGTCCAACAACCAGTTGCAACATCAATCCTGTTCTTGTCAAAGAAAAACATGGGATATCAAAGAAAAAACAGTAGACATGTAAATGCAAACACTTGCTCACAGACAAAGAAAATTGTTGAAAATTATTCTCGGATTAAGATTCAGATGTTTTAACATTGGAAAACTTATGCGTAATTTATTAATAATACATCAAGACAAATGAAACAAATTGTTCCAATCTTTCTGATATATAAATTTTTGGTATGCTGTATGGTCAATGGATTGAACATTCATCTTGAATTTCACAGAAACAAAATTAAATGGGCATGTAATTAATTAAATGAGTTTCTGCAACCAGTCAATTGGTTCTATCTTAAACAAACTGGCATCCATTCTAGAAAACTACATCTTAGTTCCAAAGGAGGGGGGAGTACCCAAAAATAAGAGGCCAAACAAGGAAATTCCCAAGAACATTTGGCTTGCTATAAGTATAAGTACACATAACTGTTCATTCTTACCAGCGGCAAAGTCAGCTATGGCAATAAGATCCATCTTGGGTAGAGGGTATGCTATCTGGAAATAGTTCTTGTAGAAGGGTAGAGTCTTTACTGCCACCTATGGCAGAAACAAAAAAATAATTAATATCTCTTCTGTTCATATATAGTACTATTAATTGCATATTTTAATATCTTTTAATATACAGCACTATTCATACTGTAAATTAATATATTTTCAAGCATAGTGCTATTCATATTGTACATTATATTAATCTCTCTTCTGATATAGTACTAATCATACTGTATATACAGAGATCTCGGAAATGCTTAATTACGCGTATTTGGATGCAAATTTTGGATCTGGGACAAAGAAAATCACCCAGGCAGGAGTCCTCCGTATGCACGTTGTTTTTTTTTTTGGGGGGGGTCTTTTTTTTTTTTGCAAACAGGAAAGTTTCATGGCACAATAAATATGTTCTAATCACTATGTAAAATGACGCAATGCTTTTATTTTAGTCTGTTGCAGACTTTCTTTGTGCAAAGGTCATCAGCTTGCTTTGATGATGGTGCATTTGTTATTGAAGGCACCGCTAAAGGCTCCAGTTTAAGGACCTAACAAATACCCGTTTGTTATTGCTGCGGCAACATCAGATAATTGTAGAACATTGAGACAGATTTGTTTCATTTGTTTAGTATATATCAGTGCTTCAAAGGTAATCAGTTTTCTTTGAAGTGTCAGCAAAACTATCTTTTTTTCCACCTGGTATTTTTTTTTAAATTTGCGTCATCTGGTTGACTACTCATTTCATGTTTCTGCCTTCATAGGGGTTGGATTTTTTGTCAGTTGCATGGTTATTTTGATTATAATACAGCATACAGTAATAAGGCCAGATATCAGCATAAGCGGATTATGATATAACAGTGCATTGTTATATCCAAGTTCGCTGCTTCCTGTCATGGTGCCTTTGATTTTCTCTACTCCAAATGCAAGACTATATACAGTTTTTATCAGCCAAAATTGGTGTCGCCACAAATATTGCCAGATGGTATATTTTGTCACCAAAAAGGAAAACAGAATCGCAATTTGCTACATTGGCGAAGCCCCGTGATCCTGTAATTGATTTCATTTCCGATTGTAGCTGTATAAATATTGCATGCGAACTCGAAACCAAGACACATCAAGACTTGGACAAAATGCCAATTGCAAATTTGGACAAGTGTTTTGGGGTTAAACGAAAAAATGATGCAGATTTAAATGAGCTTCAAAACTGTGCTTAAGTTGCTAGAACTGATATAGTGGACTGTTCTTCGCATGGCTTTGAAAAGATATAATGTTTATGCATCAGGCTATGGAAATGAAATACATTACTTTGGAATCTTTCTGTCTGCATTTCAGCCCCCAAACAAGTAAAACAATTTTACCAAAAAGGCACATTATCGAATATCTACAGAAATGACATGTTGTGCAGAATTACCAGACATGCCGAATCAACTGATACAGTTGTACATGTCAGTGTTATAAAGAATGAAAGAAATTAAACTCGATGGCAACCAACAGTTATTCTAAGCTGCAAAGTTTAAACATTTTTGGGATGGGACTGCAACTTTTGCTGGTGAGACTCCTATTTTTACCAAAGTGGGAGTCCTGGACTAAATCCTAGTGATACCTCTGATATATATACACATACACCCCCACATACATATATATATACACCCCCACATACATATATATATATATATATATATATATATATATATATATATATATATATATATCTTCAGAGATAGTACTGTTAAATGTAATGCAGAAATGTACAACTGGAATGAACAGAAGTCCAGATTTTGGAAATATATCATGATTACGAATTGCAGTATAAAAATCTCTTCACCATTTTTCCTTAAAACTGTGACACAGTTCAATGGCACCAAATCCAGTCAATCGTCATATACTACTAGTGTAGATGTGCAAGCATGTCCAAGGAGAACTCGAGAGCTTTGTGCGGGTAATATTATGACTGACTAAGTATTACTGAGGAAACAATTTACTGTTGTACTTGGTTTCCTCAAATACTTTATGCAATTTAGCAGAATAAAGAGTTACATACTCTTACCTCACTATCTAAGTGGTGGCACTGGCTTCAATCTTCCAATGTGTGTAAAACAGGGTTAGGGAACAGTTCTACTCAAGTGTTACAGGTAATGAGTGCCATAACCCGATGCAATGATATGCACAAGAAATTAATCTGGTTTCCTTGTTTGCTGAGTGAAACAGTCATCATAAGTAGAAATATTATCTTTCTTTGAACGATAAGAAAATGTAAGGTGGCCCTATTTTGAATAGCAGTTTGCTTCAGGTACAACTTCCTAGTACTGCATTTGCCTCTAGAATCAAGGGTCCGAAGATGATATTGGTTTCACGGCAAAGGATCGGTTCTCCATGAGCAAGAGCCTGTTCTTGGAAATGAAAGTAGGAGCCATCATGAGAAAGACTAACCATCATGATAAATTTGAAGATAGTTCAGGTCAGTCAATAAAGCATGTACCTCACTGATTCTGCCTGCCATGGCTAAATTGAGAAGGAAGCAGGTCTCCTAAGCGAGGCATGACATACAAGCTATGGGTGATTATTTAAATATAGGCTATTTTATTCAGCCATTTCAAAATTTGTGGCAGATTTCCTTCTGGCATTCAGTCTAAATTAACAATATGAGCATAAAAGTCTCTCTTCCAGCAAATAATACTGACAGTGAGATATGTCTGAATCACTGAATATTAACTCTGGATCATATAGTAGACAACTATTTATCAAGCAACACTGGATCATATGGTAGACAACTATTTATCAAGCAAAACTGGATCATATGGTAGACAACTATTTATCAAGCAACTCTGGATCAAATGGTAGACAACTATTTATCAAGCAACTCTGGATCAAATGGTAGACAACTATTTATCAAGCAACTCTGGATCAAATGGTAGACAACTATTTATCAAGCAACACTGGATCATATGGTAGACCAGAGGTTCCCAAACTTCTCTGGCTCCGGACCCACTTGGGAATATTTTTTCTATCTCTGGACCCACCAAACAAAATTAGGTACAGAGTACTACTAAACTAGCTAAGGATTGAATCATAAATCGGGATTAAGATATGCTGATTTACATCCAGCATTTAGAAATTATCACATTTAAAACAGTAAAATTAAACTTAAGAAAAAAGCGAACATTTATTGCAATGCAACTGTTATATCAATGTAACAGTAACTAATCATTAAATTTAAACTTTAAAGAATCAATGTGAAGGATGGGCCTGCATATAAGTAATATAAGTCGATTATCAAGAGCTGAATTAACATCATCATCCGACTCCGACTCTGAGCTATGACCACTCACACATGACAAAGATTCTCGTTTTCGTTTCAAAAATTTATCCATGTTTTTTCGCAAAATTTTAAAACTTAAATACACGTTTATTTTTGAATGGCAGACGTTTTTAATAATCATGCGTTGCTAAGTCTCGTTGCTAAGTCTCGTGCACTGTTTCCTGTTCACATACACGCACAAGTAGAAGCTAGTTATAGCCCAACCATGGTCAAACGTTGTTTCGCTAGTTAAAACGAATAAAGTATGACGCTTGAGGGTTACTGGAATAAATACTGAAATTAACAGAGAAATAAGAAGAACTTTCGTGACCCACTTGCCAAAGCTCTGCGACCCACTTTTGGGTCGCGACCCACAGTTTGGGAAACGCTGTGGTAGACAACTATTTATCAAGCAACTCTGGATCATATGGTAGACAACTATTTATCAAGCAACACTGGATCATATGGTAGACAACTATTTATCAAGCAACTCTGGATCATATGGTAGACAACTATTTATCAAGCAACTCTGGATCAATTCGTAGACAACTATTTATCAAGCAACACTGGATCATATGGTAGACAACTATTTATCAAGCAACACTGGATCATATGGTAGACAACTATTTATCAAGCAACTCTGGATCAAATGGTAGACAACTATTTATCAAGCAAAACTGGATCAAATGGTAGACAACTATTTATCAAGCAACTCTGGATCAAATGGTAGACAACTATTTATCAAGCAACTCTGGATCAAATGGTAGACAACTATTTATCAAGCAACACTGGATCAAATGGTAGACAATTATTTATCAAGCAACACTGGATCATATGGTAGACAACTATTTATCAAGCAACTCTGGATCAAATGGTAGACAACTATTTATCAAGCAACTCTGGATCAATTGGTAGACAACTATTTATCAAGCAACTCTGGATCAATTGGTAGACAACTATTTATCAAGCAACACTGGATCATATGGTAGACAACTATTTATCAAGCAGCTCTGGATCATATGGTAGACAACTATTTATCAAGCAACACTGGATCAAATGGTAGACAACTATTTATCAAGCAACATTGGATTTCTCTGTTTCCCCAGGTAGTTCACTGAAAACTTGCGAAAAGAATTTGAGAATCTTTTCTATTTTCAAACAATAATTTATAATAAGTTTTTGTAAGTTTGTTTAAGCATACTTGTTAATTTGTTTCTCCATACTTTATATTGTAGCTGGTTTCCCATCACCTTGAACTGGTCTCATTCTTTCATGGCATCAAAGATTTTAATTGTGTACCAAAGATGCATCATATCACAATAAATTTGCAAGCAGGAGAATCCATAATAACTGACCATCAAGTAACATTACAGAAAGCTAAGAAAATACAAAATAGGTCACAGTAACTTATATTTATTATGAACATAAAACACTTATTAATTTTATCTGACCTGCTCCCCAAGATAACTTGTTTTGCTGCTGATTAAATTCAAGTGCTAAAAAATGAATGAAAATGCTTTAATTCATTCGCATATTATAAGTTTAAAACAAATTCTTCTCTCCATCTTATTTAAAACTTGTATGCCTTGTAACATAAACTGGTAACTTACATCAAGTGCAAATTGTCCCTGCTCCTTCTTGCCAACAGGTGTGTATACTCGGATCAGCACCCCATCTGCATCTCTGGCCTCTACATAATCGTATTCTCCAACAATAAAGGCTAACAGATAGGTAGACATGATAGGACTTCTCTCGTACTTCACAACCTTCAAGTTTTCATTTGTTTCATCAATGTTCTCGGACTTCACTGGCTGAAAAGTTCAAAATTGTGTGTTGATGTTCTGTCTAAATATGTGTTACGACTCAATCTTTGGTCTTGACTTTTTTTATAACTTGGTAGAACAATTTATTTTCAAAGGTTTGGTCAAGACCAACTGCAGAGCCATAGGTAAAATTCATAAGATGAGAAAAAGACTTTTGCTCTCTGGTAATAAAAAAACAACATATTGTACACGTTAGGGAAAAATTAAGTATATACACCACGCATAAATCAAACTTGTGCAAAGTCTAAAACATATTTGGACCAGTATAAATACAGAAGGGGGCCCAGAGTGGCCTAGTGGTCTGAAGTGCAAAATACACAAAGACTTTACATTCACATCTTTTACCAAAATGCTCAAAGATTAGTTTTCCATAAAAGTACAAAATAGTTCATCAGAAGAATTTCGGATATCCCTCAACCACAGCTATTAATATAATTTCAAAATTGTATGTACAATGTCCTTCAACCTTTAATCTGCTGATGCAAACTCAATAAGGAGTTTCTGCCCTTTCTCAAATGTAACACATATGTGAAACTGATAAAATGTTGTGTGAATATCTCTAATTTCTACTGTTAAAATGGAGGCTTTATCTGGTAAGTATTAAAGATATTAAACATAGTTATACAATGGCATCTGCAACCTCGTTTCCATCTTTAAAACTATCCCAATACACAGAAAAATAAATCGCAATAGAAGGCTACAATATCAATGAATCTGCTCCTATCAATGAGAAGATCTGTTCAGGAATTTTTATAATGGCAAAGATCAAATATAAATTTTTGAAGCTTTCTTAACAAGGGGGTACTTTGGCAAGAATAATGTTTGCAAAACGAGGATAAATTCATATGCAAATTGTTTAAAAAATAAAATGAATTTTATGTTTCCCATCATACAAGATTGGTTGCTTTGTTGCAGTAGGGTTTAACGCCATTTTTCAGCACAAGATAGACTATAAGTGGCGGCCAGTATTAATGGTGGAGGAAGAACCTGGGAAAACCCAGAAAGAACTACCTAACCATGAAAAGCTACTGTCAAGCTTTCTCACATACCCACAGTGGCAGAATCCGAGACTCGAACCCACGCAGACAGTGGTGAGATGGCAGTGATCTGTAATGTAGAGCGCTTTAGACCACTCTGGGCCTCTACAAGATTGGATTTAGAGATAAAGACATGTGGCTTTAGATTGATCAGAGGACAGTTTGGTAGTGCACTGATTTGCTCATATGAAAAAAATGATTAGTAATTTGATTCAGCTTGGAGCCTATCTGCTGGTCAAGTTCAAAATGCTACTAAAGTTGAAGTCCCTGATTCTGTATCATACCAAACACCTGCTGGTATGATGTATAAGCTGATTCATACACAATAAAGACATAATTTAGATAATGACCCTCTGCTCCCCTGTCTGTGCTTGCCAAAACTAATAAAAAATGCTGGGCTTACATCACATGTCCATTTTATGTGTGGAAGGAAGGGTAGTTTACAGACAAAAATAACTCTTAAAAAATGTGGAATCCTCAAAAAAAAGAAGGGTTTCTTACAGTATGTTTCTATGAGCCACACAATTTCTTGAAGGCAGCATTCAGAAAGTGCAATCTACCTCAACTTGGAACTGTAAATCTTTCAAAAGCTTCATATCAAGGTAGGTAGGCAGACCATTCAGCCAAACAAGCCATTCATTATGCCATATCCATATGATGACCTTTGTTATAAAAGTCTAAAAAGATGGCTAGCTCCTGATATACATGTATCAAGTCAAATCTGATGGTCAGTGTTTTTATTTCATTTTTCATGTTTCTTATGTATAAGATGTTTCCAGGAACATTTTGGGATGATTTTCGGGCCAAAGTGTTTCACGATTTTGGTAGGGTTCCAATACTTACCCTAGAATAATTTGTCTCAATGAAATTAAACCTTCTCCATTTTACTTTGTTAACTGCCAGTGTTGCATGCCATTTCATCCAACACATTTTATCACATATACACATTATTTTTGGACAACATGTAAATGAAAAAGTGTTAACCTCTACAATTTCAAGGAAATCCTTTAAATTCAATGATCCTTCTATGCTGTTTGAATCAAGGCAAAAAAGTTTTCCAATAACAATCTGTAAAGCCTTACAGGAAACAACGAGAATGTTTTCATCAAAATGTTTTGTTATATTTTCTTGATCATGTAAAGTATGGCTTAGTACTGCTGACAGCCTAATTTATCTCTTTTCTCAAATATCTACAATATTCCAACCCATAACTGACCATGTCTGAACTATGAACAGTAACAGAAATTAACAGTGCAATCAAATACCATATTTGAGAGTGCTACTCTGTTCTTGGGTACAACAAGAGTGACATCAAATGTGGCTTTCACTGCTGGTTCATCATAACATGGGAAGGCTCTCCTGGCATCTGTAGCCTATGTACAAAACAAAAATAATAAATACTACATTATGAGGAAATATCTGTCTTATTAACTTTTTCAAAAACATGATTTTGTCAGTACTATATAATGTCATGACTGTAGGAATTCATTATTTTCACAGACAAATTAAGGATTTAAGTGTATTGAAATTCATGACTGAGAATGGATAATATTATTTCCACAGACAAATTAAGGATTTAAGTGTATTGAAATTCATGGCTGTGAGAATGGATATTATTTCCACAGACAAATTAAGGATTTAAGTGTATTGAAATTCATGACTTAGATAATGGATAATATTATTTCCACAGACAAATTAAGGATTTAATTGTATTGAAATTCATGGCTGTGACAATGGATATTATTTCCACAGACAAATTAAGGATTTAAGTGTATTGAAATTCATGGCTGTGAGAATGGATCTTAATACTTCTAAAGATAAATCATTGGTTTAAAAGTCTTTACATTCAAAACTGTACAATTGGATCCTATTATTTTCAGAGACAAATTATTGTTTTAAGCCAGGTAAGTTAGCATATAAATTAGATTGTTATAAATGCAGTAGATCTTTTAAATTTTTAACATTCATGTCTGGCTTATATGCAAGGATGAAGTAACACAAAGTTTTTATTTAAACTGTTCAGTGGAGACAGGGAGCTTCAGCTGCTCACAGAACTGCTAATGAGTAATAAATAAAATGAGTGTGTATGGAATTTCAGATCAATTAACTAATTCAATATTAATAATTTTCTGAGCATGGTTAACTTTTTTCTCATGTTAGAAGTGTCTTTAAATAATTTTATCATGCTTTACATTTCAAATCATCAAAGATTACAATTCCTATACCAAATTACTAAAGTCAACTCAAACTCCATGCTGGGCCGGTAGATTTTCATGTAATTGATAGAAATTCTAGAAAGGAACAACAAAATAATTCAATAATGATACCTAAATTCTTCCTGCTAAGACAGAAGTTCAGTATTGGAATTTTCAGCCTACTCCAAAATCCCACTACATCAAACATGACCTACACAAAATACTTTCCACAGAATATTTTCAAGGCTAACCTTTTTCTGAGATACAAACTTTTTTAAAGAGAAAATTTCAATTTATTATGATACCGCAATATAATGTCAACATACTGAAAATATTTGTATTTAAGTTTTCTGAAATGTATCAATATATAAAAACAGACACTCTATACAGAATTGTTGTTTACCTCAAACTGTGTCACTGCACCATATCTTTCCTCCCCATCTGGTCCTGTGTATTTACTTCTGTAGAAACCCTTCATCTTGTCATTCAATTCCCCAGTAAATTCTATATGCAAAGTACCTTCACCTACCTGAAAGTTTGACATTTTTGGCATCACTACACAGTACTCTATTTAATACAGGCATGTGACAATATCAATGTTTTCTCACCTGCAATCATACTGTTACAATATAATTTCTCACCTGCAATCATACTGTTACAATATAATTTCTCACCTGCAATCATACTGTTACAATATAATTTCTCCCCTGCAATCATACTGTTACAATATAATTTCTCACCAGCAATCATACTGTTACAATATAATTACTCACCTGCAATCATACTGTTACAATATAATTTTCACATGCAATCTTACCATACCTTTATTCACATCACTGTTATTACCCATCAGCATTATTTTTAACAATGAAATCCAAACATACTTTTTTTTTTAAAGACAGAAATAACAATACAAGAGGTTCAGGGGTAGATGATGACAAAATTGAGTTAATCCACAGAAACACACAAGGGAATATAAAGGGAGACAAGTGGATACATAATCATATAGACTGAGAGACATAATGTAATAAGATGATATGCATTTAAAACTTGAAGGTTATGCTACTCAACTCGACCAAACTGAGTAGAATGTTTAACTCTTAAAATGCACTTTCCACAGAATGCATTTTTATTGCAAAACAATACCAGCTCTTTCATACAGTGGGTCTACCAAGAAAATGCTCACATGCCATGTTTTCTATAACAAATTCCAACTTGGAAAACTAAAGAATCTCAGCCATAACATTAAATTTATCGTATCTTTCTTATGAGAATTTGACAGTGTTCTGGATTGTTGTCAAAACTTAAAACAATTACAGGCTTCTTACAATGAGTTTGACAGAGTATTCTGGCTTGCTGTCCAGTCTTAAATCTATCATAACCTACTTACAATGAATTTGACAGTATTCTGGCTTGCTGTCCAGTCTTAAATCAATCACAGCTGTGTTACCTGATTTGCGTATTGATCTTAGAACATATATCTTCAAATGATGTAAATTAAAAACGAAGTATAACTTACCTCAAGCTTAGATGGAAAGGAAATTTTGATTGTTTCCTCTTCTTTGCTGTAAGTGACTTGCCCCTGGATGAGTTCATCAGAACCTGAAAAAGATATTTCCTTACTGTAGACATCAACAATATAGCCTCGCATGCTATAGTAACCCTTAAATGTGTGTGTGTCTGTAATTTGGATTTTAATGTAGCTTTAACAATTTTTCAATCATATCGCTATGATGTCTGCAGTGTGGCAGTTTATAGTGATGTCTAGCACTGAGGTATCATGCTGCAGACATGTAACATCATGTCCCACCCAGTCACATTATCCTAACACCAGGCCGACCAGTCCAAACACTAACTCTTAATGCTGAGCGCCAAGCGAGGCAACTGTTTGTACCATTTTTTCTGTAAGTCTTTGGTATGATTCAGCCAGGGATCGAACCCATGACCTTCTGCATCTGAAGTGGATGCTCTAACCACCTGGCCACTGCAGTAGTTTGACTAAGAGTCTCTAGGTTCTGAGGTTGAGAAATGTCTACTACAGCTGGTCACATTGCTTGACTGGCTTGACAGTGAATGGATGAATCAGTACTCTCAAGACTGAAAAGCATATAAAAAAAATTCTTCCATGAAAAATAATTATACAGCAATAAAAATCTGATTTTAATCTAAAACTTTTATATTGATAATAAATGCATAGCAAATAGGGTAAAATGTTTAAAAAAATTAGGTTGAACTTTACATCTACTAAACTACATTTAACAGGTACTATGTGTATTAAGTGTAACAGGTAATAGGTGTTCTATTTATAGCAAACTACAATGTAGGACTTTGAAACATGTACAACAACTGCCTACACAGCCACAGACCCTATGAGGTAAATGGTTAAAACAGTAATACTTGCAGGCGAGACAAAAACCAAATCGATTTGGTGCATGGTACGATCTAATAAAACAAACGAAAAGAAAAGCAATCCATGTCTTAATCATTAAATTTATTACCATCAGATTTATATGAAGCATTCTGCACTTCTATGTCTGCACTGTTCAGGGTAACAGAATCTGTAGCATGGTTCACCTGTAATATGAAATATATGAATATATTTAAATTCCATGCCAATGTTTCTAGCAAGATTTGTAACAGCTGCAGGTTCATTTTTGTAAAACATGTAACATGCACACACATAATCCTGCATGAACTGATAAAAATATTTCTATTCCTGTATATCTGAGTTTCCATTCCTGTATATTTGACCTTCCATTCCTGTATATCTGAGTTTCCATTCCTACATATTTGAGTTTCCATTCCTGTATATTTGAGTTTCCATTCCTACATATTTGAGTTTCCATTCCTGTATATTTGAGTTTCCATTCCTACATATTTGAGTTTCCATTCCTATATATTTGAGTTTCCATTCCTACATATTTTAGTTTCCATTCCTACATATTTGAGGCTTATACTGACCTGACTGTCTTGCAACATTAAGTTTTTTTTTTACTCAGGATTGGATACAAAATACATTAGAACTGCTGGAGGTAATAATAGACCCTTATCCTAATGTAAAGGGGCTGAACTCTGATCTAAAACTTTTCTAAAACTCCTGCAGATTCTCAATTTTACCACTATTTGCTCTTGAAAATTCCAGATCTATATTTATCATGCCCCATTCTTAATGTCCCAAGACTGCTGAAGTGCCATGATATTATCATGTTATATTATCATTATTATGTTATCATGATAATAAATCATTATGATATGTTATTGTTACTATTGTAATATATTATCATCATTCAGATATATTACAATTATCCAGATATATTACAATTATCCAGATATATTACAATTATCATTATGAGGAATACAAAGAATAAAATGCATAATTCTTTCTTAAAGCACTTGAAAGATCTTGATGCAGAGACTGTTAAAAAACCAAATGTTTTAAATTTTCTGACCAAAAATAATAAATAAATTTATAAACTTTTCTTAGGCTCCCATATAATGAAATTTCTTACCCTCCAGAAAACGTAAAATCTGATAATGGAATTCAAACTTTTTTTTCTAACTAGACTTATTGTTGTAAGGCTTCGGCAAATGATCAAGATCAGAAATATGTGTTTCAGGTTAATATCTTGATTAATGTTGGCTCAGCAATTTGCATTCTGAACTTAAAACCTGAGCCTGTTTTGAAACATTTCTAAACTTGATACTAAACTCAGATTTTGTGCCTCTAACATTGGTGTGCAGTTTCAGTTTATATCTCAGCATCCTGAAAAGCTGAGTGATCTAAAGTGATCATGGTTACAGATCACTGCCATCTCAAATCTATCTGCATGAGTTCGAGTCTCTGATTCAGCCAGTGTGGGTATGCGAGAAAGCTTGTTGGTAGCTTCTTGTGGGTCAGTAGTTCTTTCCTGAGTTTACCCTTTTTCTTTCATCACCCCTTACACTGCCAACATATATGACCTATAGTTGAGAAATGGTGTTAAACCCTATAACAACAGTTAATATCTCAATGGAAAGTCTCAAGTTAACCAGCAGGTTTTAAATTGTATGTTTTATTTCAATTTCTGGAATAATGACAAGCCATTTTATGTTTTGATTGAGATCATTTAGAAGGCCATTTGCAAACTAGCCCATCTGGTCTGGACCTAATAGCCTTAATTAAGTGTCAATTATTCATATCAATTACCAATATAAGTTTTATTTCTTTCCTTTCCCAAAGTATACATCAACGTGATCATGTAGGTGACTTTATCAATCTTTTAATATTAATTCCTGTTCATAAATAAAATTAAATACAAAATAGCAACATAGTTTTACCAATGTGTATCCATTTCTGATGTTTTGTGTGATCTATACCTTTGCTGTCATCAAAAAATTATAGAAGAAAATTATCTATTTATATGGTTTTTAACAATGGCAGATGGGTTCTAAGTATGGGTAATTGGTTGGAAAGTTACATCAATTAGCAGTGTAAAAATCTGAATTGCCATTTCAAGTATGCGGAATGAAACTCTCATATGGCTTCTATAACTGATGATGTAATCACATGCACTAATATATTACTTATACTTATATATATACTTATATTATTCAAACTTAGGTGCTGCTTCCATCTTAACGAACTTTAAATCTAAGATAGTTCATTTGCATCAAAGCACTCCAAAATTTTCAAGTTTCAAGTACATGTAAATATAACAATGAACAAAAATCGGACAACTGTTTCTGAATGCATAAAATTATACCTAATCATTACAACACAAAAGACGGCAACATCTCCTAGGTAAGTTCCATGAATATTACAATGAACCTCTAAACCATAAGTCACAAATTCGGGTTGTGACCCAAATCTTAGTTAACAAGTGTCCTTAGTAGGGTCATGAATGGTCAGCCGAAGAAATCATATCAAAGCCTGAGGGTCGGAAGGTCCTGTCTTGGTGGGCAGTCTAGGGTTACAGACAAAAGTTATTTTTTTTTATTTCCATACCCTGCATTAATGATATCGAGGGAAGTGTGATCAAAACCAAAATACCTTAGTGTGAATACCAAAGGCTTTGATCATGTTGTTATCATGAAAAAGAGAACCGCATTTAATAATGTAAGCTTTGTATTGTTGATCTCGTTGGTTTTTAATTAGTAGCAAAAATAGAATAATCAAAGCACAATTTAACTTGTATTCATTGCATATAATAGAACAAATATGGGCACTCATATGACCTTGACACTTACCCTCTTATCTGTCTACTCTTATAATTAATGAAAATGGAGCAAACACTGGATATTTGATCATTTATGTCCACTTTATACACTCTGAATAATCCAAATCAATCTTACATTCTATTCACAAAATTCCCATACCCAAAGCCAAGATCCAGACCTCGGCTAATTATTATTACCGTGAAATTTTCTACATGCATGGCTGTGCTGCTTACTATGATGTAGCTAAGGACAAATCATCACATGTACTGGCATCGCACCAGAGCTATGTTGTTGTTGTTGTAGAGTTTAACACCATTTTTCAGCACACGATAGGCTATACATGGCGGCCAGTATTATTGGTGCATGAAGAACCCAGGAAAACCCCCAGAAAGAACCATTGACCCACGAGAAGCTTCTGGCAAGCTTTCTCACATAACTATATTAGTAAAATCTTAGACTCGAACCCACACAGATAGAGGTGAGAAATGCAGTGATCTGTAACAGAGAGCGCTTTAGACAACTCAGCCACTCGGGGTCCCCTCACCAGAGCTCTTGACTGAAGTATAAATTTACCTTGGCATGAACTTCAGATTCAATGAGTATTGTCTTTAGATAAACTGTATCTTGTTTCATCAACAGAAAAGATTATTTTCTTTAAAGACAAAAGAATCAGGTACCAAGTCTCACTTGAAATTATCAAAGCATGTGATGCTAGAGTAATTTTATCATCAATCATTGGTCATGTTTGTTCTTTTTAAGTGTGTGTGTATGTGTGTGATTTGGATTTTTTATGTAGCTTTAACAATTTGTCAGTCATATTGCTCTGATGTTTGCAGTGTGGCATAATGTCACTAACATGTAGCATCATGTCACATCCAGTCATATTATCCTGACACCAGACCAACCAGTCCAAACACTAACCTCTTGATGCTGAGTGCCAAGCGAGGCAGCTGTTACTACCATTTTTGTTTAATTCTTTGTAATGACTTAATTGGGATCAAACCCACAACCTCCTGCACCCGAGGCAGATGCTCTAACTACTAGGCCACCAGTGCGGTCATGTTCTTTTTTATTTGAATGTTCCTAAACTTAAGATAAATAACATAGTAGTAATATGTTTTTGTTTTTTGTTTTTTGTTTTTAAATCTGATACTTTACTAATAATTATATAGCCAAAGGATTCATATGTTCAACTTTCATCTCATTACTTGCTCCAAACCTTTTCTGATCACTGAATGAAAACATGTTTACACACGGTAGATGCGATCTATTAACTGGCTTTCAGTTTAAGGTTGTTAGCCTACCTGTGTCTTAAGATCGGTAAACCATGGCAAACATATTGTTCACAGGATAATCAGTTTATGTTATATAATCCTCAGCTACTTCCATTTTCAAAGGTCACTGATTTTGTTGCATGACTTGCACCAAATCTACATTAAGTTATCATAAACGTGAATGTTACATTGAAATCAAATAATTAGTTTCTAAAAGTTCATGACACAATAAACGGGAACATTAAAACTTTATTTTGTAAAAGCTAGATTATTAGTACCGGGTACTAATACTTCAAAAACATTTGGTGTCAATGAAATCTTAAAAGTCTTATATACAATGTAAGAGCCCCAGAAAGGGTTTTAAAAGGGCACCTAAATTATAATAAGTACAGCACTTAACAACACTTCTCCCAGAACTTAAAGGTTTTATAAAAGGCACCTAAATTAGAATAATTACAGCACTTTACTACACCTCTATTTCCTCACTGCACCTTTAAGAAATTATTAATACAGATTCTTAAATCCTTCAATTCTAAGTAATTTCCAACCCCTAAGTCAATACAGAAAAAAGTAAAATCATTTGATCACCATATCATATTATTTTGACATGTTAATCATTAAAGTAAAAATTGTAAGTGATTATGTGGTTGCATGCTATAAAACTATTTTAATTGGAAGTGTCATTTGTACAGAATTTGTCACTTGTACAAGTGTCATTTGTACAGAATTTGTCACTTGTACAAGTGTCATTTGTACAGAATTTGTCACTTGTACAAGTGTCATTTGTACAGAATTTGTACTACACATCACTTCAAATGGTAATTATACAATTATTCAGTTGGCTGCTCATATTCTTCAGTGGGTCACTATATAATAGACCCTGGAAGTCCATGCAATATAATACTGCTTTTAGATCAGGCCAACCAATAGGTATGATCCAGTAAAAACTGGATAAAAAGCTATGCTATGATGTAACAATATAAGTGTGGCACACCCCTGTGCTGCTAATAGTTCAATCAATCATTTGCTTTTCTGTGTTCACTTCAGCAATCTGCTGTCCCTGTAAAATTTCATAGCATTCAAATTAATTATTCTGTGATGACAAAGGTTCGAATCACTCAACAATTTATAATGGTGTCTAGCACTGAGACACCATGCAGCAGAAATGTGGCACCATTTCCTGCCCAGGCACATTATCCTGACACCAAGCTGACCAGTTCAAACACTAACCTCCCAGCAAGCAGCAAGTATCTTTTATTTATAAGTATTTGGGATGACATGTCCAGTGTTTGAACCTACAACCGCAAGTATCCAAGGCAGATGATGTAACCTTAAGCCACTGAAGTGATCAAACAGTTATAACACCAGAAGAGCAGTCTACTGACATATTTTAATGAATCCAAATACTTACTATGCTTAAGTACACTTTAAGAAAAACAATGATCAAGATCAGTTCTTGAAAAATGGTAACGTTATGGTTCCAGAACAGTAGTTTACTTACTCGCAATGGAAATGAACACAGCAGAAGCATCAACCCCAACAAAAACTTTTTACTACTGATTTTCAAGAAACGTGGAGATAAATTTCAAGTGCTCATAAATTATGACCTCTTCATCGAATAACTGGATACAAAACATTACCAACTTATCAAAAATGTAAATATGTAAATAGTTTTTAACATTTTTTTTTTCTGCTCTTGTTGATATTTCTACATTTTATCTGTGACATGTTCATTTCATACCCTGCTTCCATTCCTAAACAGCTCTACCTTGGATGGTTGGTGCCCTCCAAATGAATTTTAGAACTCACTTCGTAACACATTAAAAAATTAAAAGCATCATAGAAAGTTTTCAAATATATCTACTTATTCATTTTTAGTTTTGGAAAAATGTCTGTAAGCTCTAAATTCTTTGCAAGCTTTCATTTTGTCTACTTCTGGAAGTTCTTCAGTTGTTTGTGCCCCAGAAAGAATGACCACATAGCATACAACTTAAATGTGACAATTAGGATAATGTGTAGATGTCCCTTTATTAATACATGTATATGCATCTATATATGTTTCTTTTATTTTCAAATGCATATTCACCATGATAAAATGCTTATAAATAAACTAAAGAAAACAATGCAGATTTTGCTTTTGTTTTTCAATAAAAACCATTATATTTAAAGACATGGTACGTTTTCACACGATTTATTCCCAGGAATTTGTGTGACCATTTTGAAATTTTGATATCATGAACTACTACTACTCCTTGACCTTGAAAGTACTTTGTGCCACTTAATAAATTTCTATGAAATGAGATCTAACCAAAGAAAACACAATGAAAATGTCCAATTTAACTAAGGCCACAATTGGCTCAGGTTTGTGGTCCACAAAAGAGTGTTAGCTGTTCAAGCCAAGACCACTATGCTCATGCTGGTTGTTTACCTTTTTTATTATAAACATAAACACACAACAGGCATATTCTGAGACAGCAAATAATTTTGTTACAATACCATGCACTTTTTCTGTCATATTATATAAAATAAACACAACAACAAACTATATGATATGAAAGTCTTCTTTGGATCATTTTAATGTAACGGTTGGAATATATGAAATATTTGTTAAAAATATAATGAAAGTCAGCAGAAATTTACATCTACAAATTTTATAGTTCTAACTTCATTTACCTAAAATCATTTTTTAAAAATTTATTTTAACTTTATTTCTGTTATCAATTATTTTATGTTTTCATTAAAAATTTATTAATATAACTTCAAAAAAAACCCAACAACATTGAAAGCAATAGAATAGCAGAGATACAAAAATAATAATAATACAAAGACACGATAAATTATCAATTTCTATGCAGAGCCTAATAGTAACATGTCACTCGTACATCAAATGACCAAAGACGGACTGCTGGAGCCAAACTCGGAAACACTGCAGCTTCCAAAGGAATTTTATACTTTCAACCACGGTCAAATTAAACAGATATACCTGAACACTTTCTAACCTGGTTTTAATGCCTTCTATTAATATTTTATTTCAAGCATTACAATTAATGTTTGGGCACGAACAGAGCAGGTCGTTACCTAGAACATAAGACACTTCACCCAATATATTTGTTCTGAGTGGGGATCTTACTGCCTAAATAATGGCATTTTGTAGCATGTTTTGATATCAATTAATAGCATAAAGAAAATCAAATTTCAGAAATAATACAAAATGGAAAGCAATAATTACACTTTTCTGCAAAGTAAAGTTACAATGTTTTTGTCAGACTTTACTTACCCGATGCCTTTTTTCTAATAAATTCAAATTCTCACAAAAGAAATGGACCTGTTTTCAAGTTTTGTTGGTATACATTTTGATTGGCTGTAAAGCATTGAAAGCTAGGAATGCCAACATTGGGTTAAGTTGAAATATTATTCTTTAATGAAATTAATAAAAAATGTATTATGCCAACTGGCACTGTAAGCAACGTTTTGTTTCGTTCAAGAAACATCACCCACATGAGTCTACTTAAACATACTTCGCCATACCTCGACTACCATCGCGTTGCAGTTTTTTAACATCACTATTTCATTCTGACCGGATAAAGACAGTACATTAAGTGTATTAATGACACATAAATTAGTGGAAGAATGTCGATATAGGATGCCAAGTGTGTGAGATATTCATGAAACTTTGACTATTCATTTCGATGTCAACCAACATTTAAACACGCTATGCAAGTACACTATTTGGCTGGTAAAACATGGCACTAAAACAAAAGCATGTGCTATGTCTTACATTGTAGGACTAGTCAATCCCTTAGTCCTACATGTAAGACCTGACGCTGATATTATGTTTTGGGCATCAGGGTCTTACTGCCTAATGAACAGTACTGTGTAGCATGTTTTGAACTCTACTGACATGAGAATAAGAGGTGAAATTTTTATGATTATCACATACTTGGCAATACATATCTACATTCATCCACATATTAAAGAGTCATTGATATACTTACTTTGTTGTCCTGATCGTGATTGACTCAAAATCTGACACTAGCAAATGAATGCATTTTTATGTTCCTCTGACACACATTTCAATTGGTTGCAATGCGATGGTGGCTGAGGAATGCCAAAGTAGGTTTCAACAAGGCTGTTTTATTTTAATGAAACGAAAGTATCAAGTATTTGAACAGCTAGCAATGTTTCGTTTCATTCAAGAAACATTTTCCAATTGGAACCTACTTGAACATACTTTGGCATACCTCGACTACTGTCACATTTCAACAAATTCAAGGGGGCCCCAAGTGGCCAAGTGGTCTAAAGCGCTATCCGCTATGGATCACTGCCATCTCACCTCTGTCTGCGTAGGTTCGAGTCTAAGATTAGGTTAATGTAGTTATGTGAGAAAGCTTGCCAGTAGCTTCTCGTGGGTCGGTGGTTCTTTCCGGGTTCTTCCTCCACCAATAATACTGGCCGCCATGTATAGCCTATCGTGTGCTTAAAAATGGCGTATGTCAACTGAGCAAGAACAGGGTTCATACTGAACTATGAATGATAAATTCAAAGACTTTTCCCAAACTTTCAAAGACCACAAACAGAGATTTCCAAGACCTATTTTTACTAATATTGTGTATACAGGTTATATGAGAAAACAATGAATGCCAAATACTACAATATTGATTACTGATTAAAGTCAAACTATAATTTATTTCCTAAAATTGTATTATAATTATCTGGAAGATAGGTTAACATTCGTTGTTCTTTCAGAAATATGTAACATACATGTCAGATTTAATACAAAATAAATTGTTCTCTTAACAGACATCAGCATTGCTTTACATGCATTATTATATTTGCTTTTTTCTATCTTCAATCATTTTGGAAAGAGATGCCACCACTGTCATCTTTTCCTCTGCTCTTCTCATAAGAGCATTTGATTCTGTGACAAGCACAATGAGTCCTTTTAACTCTGCCTCTTCTGCTTTCTGTACAGAGGAAGCATGTAGGCTGGCAATGTTAGCTTCAAGAGGCAGCTTATTGGCTTTAAGTTCTTCCACTTCCTCCAAGGCTAACTCCCATTTCTTTTCTTTTAGTTTTTCTCTCATCCTTCTCTGTTTTCTTCTTATCCAGATAGGCATGGTACTTATGTCTTGCAGAGGAGGCATATGTCATCATTTAATTGCTAATGATGATTTCCAAAGGTCCACCTGCTTTTCTCGTTTTGTCAATGATTAGCTTTTGACCTCTGAGGCTTTCTCTGCTGAGGTTCTCACCAGATACCTGTTTGTTGACAGAAAATCCTTTCTCCACTGTTGCCTGCCCATGTGACAACAACAACATTTTCTGGAGAACATTCCAAAGTTCGACATATTCCCTTCCTTTTTTTTTTTTTTTTTTTTTTAGGGTTTAACGCCATTTTTCAGCACACGATAGGCTATACATGGCAGCCAGTATTATTGGTGGAGGAAGAACCCGGGAAACCCCCCAGAAAGAACCACCGACCCACGAGAAGCTACTGGCAAGCTTTCTCACATAACTACATTAGCCGAATCTTAGACTCGAACCCACGCAGACAGAGGTGAGACGGCAGTGATCCATAACAGACAGCGCTTTAGACCACTTGGCCACTGGGGCCCCCTTCTCTTCTTTTGGAAAGGACAGAATAAAACACTTCATCAAGGTTAGGTTTTTTTTTCTCCATTTTTTTAAAAATAAACATTATCTATAAATCAAGTAATATTTCAAGCACTTCAAAGTACTGGGCAAAATGGGCTCAATTTATAGTCTGACTATACCAACCTGTTTGTTTCTTTGGAAAGTCCGTTAATCATGAAATGTGCAGGAGATGGCAGTATTAGTGCCATTCTGGTCACATTCAGATTAGAAATTATAAATCAATGATTCAGTTGACTTAGTTCTGTGCACTTTTTATCATTTTGTTTTTTTTCGTTATTGAAATTGATAGGGGTACAAGCAAACGGGGATGTATAGTCAGACTATAGATACACAAATCAATTTCGGCAATTTGATTTAAATAAAATATTTTTTATACCATTGGGGAAAAAGTCAAGGGTCGGTAATGAGAAATGGGGACAATCCGTCAACTGGAAATACGTTTTTTTAATTCTGTTTTTTTATTTGCCTAATCAAATGACGACTTCCTACAGTTAAAGCTTCACAGCACACGTTTTTTATATATACACTGTACTCGCAATTCAAGAACAAGAACTCTTGCTTAACTCTACTATAGTGTACGCATGCGCACTTTGAAACTGTTTATCCGTGAATTGAATTTATTACAATGGATGTTTCTATATTAAACCAAGGAACATTATTATGTAGAACAAAATTTTTGACGATTTTTGTCCCTCAAACGTGTTAAATAAACCGACGGTATAAGTAAATTTAAACGGGCCCTCTTTTGCCATATCTCCCAATTCATCAAACTAAACAATCTCTTATTTTATACTTGAAGAGTAATGAGTTAACATTATTTTGCCCAAAACTACCAATAGCTTATACTTCTGCATCTCTGTTCCACTAAATGAACAGCATGTAGTTGTTAATTTGCAAGGGCTCCTTCTCTCATTGAAGCCAAGTTGCTCGTCTTTTTATACAATGTACAAAACGTCTTTCGTTTACATTATTTATCCTTTTGCAGCCACTCCTTGTATTTCTCTTGTTCAAGCCAGATATCGTTGAAAGAGCGAAGACCTGGCATTTTTAAACACTGAAGATGTAAATCGACTTAACAAATTTTGAATCCTCGAGAGTGTTACTTTCGCGCACTTTCTACGTAGAGTGAATTAGTGTAAAGAATATTTTGATTGGCCAATGATGGACTCACCCAATCAAATTAAACGATTTGTCAAAAGAAAGAAGCCAGGAAATCCAGCTACATCCGAAGCTAACGACCTTAGGCAATTTTATTTGTGACTTCCTTTGATGAAGTGTGAAGCCATCTTGCTTTGATGAAGAGTGCATGTGTTATTGAAGTTGCCGCAGAGGCCAACTTTGGATGGCCAAACAAAACCTCTTTTGTTGTTGCGGCGGCAATGAAACTGAACAGGTCATCAAAAGAAAGAAACCAGAATAACTAGATTAAATCCGGATCTAACAACCTTGGATAATTTTTTTGTGATTCTGGAAAGAAATTACAAATTTGGGGTTTATTTCAATTTTCAAAGACTTTTAAAGACCTCAGGGTAATATGCTCGATTTTCCCAAACTTTCAAGGCCTTGAAAATGCTACCTTATTTTTCACAAACTCTCAAAGACCTTCAAAGACCGTACAAACCTTGAAGAAAATGCGTCTGTTTGCAAGTGTCAGATATTGATTCCACCCGGATAAAAACAGCACAGTAGGTATATTAATTAAACATAAATTAGTGCAAGAGTGTCGATATAAGTTGCCAAGTATGTGCAATATTCCTGAAACATTGACTACTCGTTCCGATGCCAATGACATCAGAACAGACTTCACAAGACCGTTATTCGGATCGTAAGACATAGCACCTAAACAAAATCAACATGTTCTATGTCTTACATGTAGGACTAGTCGATACCTGTAATTTGGTGCAAGCTTCGAACCTAGGATTAAGGAATAAGTAAGCATACTTTCAAAAAAGTGTCTTTTACAGTCGAACCAATCAATTTTGACAGTTAACTAGGCCAGGAACAAGTTACATTTTTATTCACATTCACCGGCCTGAATCACGATTACTGTACCTTAACAGAGATGTCTTCTGAGCCTTCAAATGTGAAAGCTTTCAGATTTGGTTTCAGACGCAAGTCATAATTTTTAGGCACGACATCTTTGGGAAGGCGTTTAAACAGTTTTTTCTCAGGCATTGTATCTTTGGCTGCAACTGTCGTTAAATATTTTATACAATTAAAGGAGCTGAATAAAGAATTCTTGAACAAGAAGAATCCTTCCACGTAGAATGTATGCCTCGATACGTTTGCCGGCACAACAATGAGTTCCGGTTTCCGGTATAATGGCGTCTTCTGTCCGCGAGCCCGATTCCGAGCAGAAAACAATGATCTACTGCCTTGAATCCGGAAAATACAAGTAAACTCACGAACGAGATTGTGCATTTATAATCACTATATTTCGCTGAAATCTAAACGTGTAGTGAAGTTTACTTGTGCATCCAGAAATTAGCAAAATCCGACCACGTGCGAAACCCACTAGCGGTTGTCCGTGAGTTATAGTTTGCTTCAAATTATGCCAAGGTATTGAGAGTACTTATTGACCTCGTCAATGACTCGATTTCAGTTACAAGTTCACAAGAAAATTACTAAGTTTGATACGAAAATAATCAGATTTGTTAGATATATATGCAGCGTCTGATTTAGATTTAAGTGAACTTTGCAAAATTAATATTCATTACCAAATAAGAAGAACAAAATCAATACAGTTTGACTCCGAATTGTGAGCCATTTCTTCATTAAGAAAACCGGGTTAGTTGAGAACTTGTTCCTGATGCAAGTTTTGTCTTGACATTTGTCGTTAATATTACATGCATAGTAGATATACAGATCCTTTTACGTGAGTTTGTTGTTGTCTCTAAATTTTTATTTATTACAATTACTGAGGATTTATTCTTAAAACGTCAAAGACTACAGGGGGGATCCGCGCAGCCTAACGCCTTCCCGTTAACCGGTGCCATTTATAACAGTGTGAATAATGTTATGGTAAAATGCTATGGAAAGACATACTAGTAGTCATTTACCATTACGGATATTAATTGGCATAACTGTGAACGTGCTGATTTTATTTATTGTACACAGTTTGTTGATATTACAGCACTTTTATTCATTGCGCCCGTTGTTGGCAAGATGGATAATTCACAATTAAGATGGTAATAGTCGTCATAAAGGTAGCACGTCAAGAAGTTTTGTGTGGCACGCAAAGGGCAGCCAAAATTCTCGATTTTAATAGTGCTATTCTCTTATTGGCGACACATGCTCATTCATTTTGAAATTAATCCGGGGATAAAATTGCACTTTATGTAAAATAGGTTGCCGACCGGTGGGGTAGAAAATAAAAACAAGCAACAACATAGTTTTGTGTAGTTTGAATACAGATACTACTTGTATAATGTCCATACACTTTTGTACACTTTGTGTACAATATAGTACAATAGTACTTCGTGGTGTGATCAGCGCTTGACCATTAAAATTCCGCAAGTTTTAAATTGCTTTCCCCACCCCACCCCACCCACCCCATGTATTATCTGGTCATTACCGCTTGAAAGTCTGTAAAATCCTCTACAATTAACCAAAGTTATTATACTTTTGCATTCCATTTGTATGAAATCTCTTTCTTCAGATATCGAAGTAATTGATTGAACAGTTCAAACTGTCCATTTGAGGGACTGTCGAGTTCAGTCGACTCGATTTACATCGGATAAACGAGGCCGGACTGGAAAAAGACGAACCAGGTTCGAAAGTTCATCAGTGATATTGCAGATTATTAATTTATACATGATTCCTTTCAAAAAGTACAGCTCTGCTTTCTTTAGTTCAGTATTGTAATGATTAATTAAAAGGTATGTTATCTAAGAAAGAAAACAAGAAAAAAAACTATTTTGGGACATACTTTAACATTTCAGTAAACGGAGTCTACATCACGTTGAAGGCAGATATTATGGGTGCATGCAAAAAAAAAAAAAAAAATGAAACACTGTTGTTACTGATAGTTTAATGTGTTCACAAGATTATTGATGAAGTCAAATGTTATGAAGACGGTCATTATTTATACGTGTCGGTAAGCGATATTTAAATGCTGGAGAATTCGCCCATGCCGTCAAAGCGATAAAACTTGACGTTAGGTAATGAAACTGTCACTATGTTTACGAGACTGACCGACTGACCGACATACACACAGACGTGTAGTTACGAATCGTATTGCATATAAATGGAATACTCTTTAGCATTGATTCACGAAATGTCCTATATCACGACACATACGCTTGTAACATAGGTACTTTTTTAATAGGGACGAAATTAATAATAATAATAATAATAATAATAATAATAATAATAATGACGACTTTGTATAGCGCGTAATCTTTAGAAGCTCTAAACGCTTTAAGACATCTATAATGATATGACTACCAACAAAAAAAATACACACACAAAACACCGTGAAATTAGAGAACATAAAAAAATAATGAAAATATTTATGGCAGAAAACATTATTAGGTCTTTAAGTTTGTTCTTGCAGTCGAAAAATGTGAGTTTTAAGAGCACTTTTGAAATGGATCACTGTCTTTATGTCTAATTTCAATGGGCAGTTCATTTCACGTTGCTGTGCCTGGCATGGAAAAGAACGTTGTTCAAATGACTTTGTTTTCATAGTGGGAATAATGAACATACGATCGTCAGAAGAGGAGCGTAAATATCTTGCTGCTTGTAATACCGCCCCTCCCCCCCTCCCAAGTCTTTTGAATCCTAGCTCACACGTGTGCACCATCAAGTTTCACACAAATGTTGGTTAAAACATGGGAAATTCAAATGGGACAGTAACCAATGTTGTTCCAAGTAGAGCGTGAACCAATTTAACATCTCTCTTGCCATTTTTGTCCAAATTAACGTGAGCCAGGGGTTGTTCTTAATCATAATGTCATCGAATTAGCTAGCTATTTTCACGACTAAACAAACGTAATGTTATACATATTGTAAGATTTTAAATTTGGCATAGTTTTAAAAAATAAAATAAACTGCTATACTTGTGCGTGTCAGTGTATATTTCCTTATTTCCTAAAGTCTAGCACATTTTGTATATTTGCTACACAAAATCATCAGAAACTTAATAAAGTAAAAATATTTGAGCTGTTTTATGGTAGTCTTTTCTGTTTCATCGCTAAACTTGCACAAATTTAATTCGTGTACAATATGTTAAATGTACAATATTTGAAACGAAAATCAAACAACCAAAAGCAAAGGAAATAATCTACAGTATCTTATTGAAACAAAAATAGAATAGTAAACACGCTGACACTGTTGGGTATCACGACCATAATCTACTCGAAGAACTTGCAGATGTAGTTAAGTGCTATAATTATTCTAAATGTATTCCTGTTTTAGTTATATTGGTCTTAGACCATTTGAGCTTAGGGGATATCAGGTTGATCTTAATTTGTCCGTCCGTCAGCACAAGTTTAATGATGCTTTTCTTTGCCACGAAGCATTACACACACACGCGCGCGCGCGCGCCTATCTAATATGGCTGCCACACTAACCATCTATACAATTTGGTATCGCTACTCCTCTTGGTGGTTCCTCCAAGGATTTTCCATAGTACTTCCTCCATCTGGCCGCCATGTAAAACGTATCATGTGCTAAAATTATACCACCACCACAACAACAAATTATTGTTCTTATAAATATACCAACTACGAGTTTAAGATATTTTCAAACTAGTTACTATGTTTGACCTGCATATTAGCATGGTGTTCTATGGAACAGTGTTCGCAAGAGAACTCTGTTATCACCCTAGAGCGATAGAAGTGGCAGTAAAGAAATTGCTAATTAAGCATTGCATAGATATTCCGTTACTCAAATTGGAATCAATCTAGTTTTCGTAATAAAATCTGAAATGGTTCAGACATCATTTTTAAATGGCACACTTGCAATGGTGCTTTTGAATTGCAAGAGCAAAACGAATGTCCCCCAAAACAGATAATTCCATTAATTCACTGTTAAGCAGGAATCTATGTAACATTCGTAAAAGCTCAGAATACACAATTTGCATACAGGTATAATCATCTGCCGGTATATTATATAAATGTTTGTACTATTGTCAAATAATGTGGAATGTGATTGTCACAGCTATAGAGTCAAAGAGCAGGAGCATCTGTATAAATTCAAGTTATTTCTGTCGGAATAATAATATGCACAGATTTAATTGGCGGTCTGTGCAGCGCGACAGTTATATACACAAACCAGATTTGATCAACCTGTAATTTAAAGAAAATTATTATCGGAATTAAAATTATAATAACTAAATCGATAAAATAACACGTTAAAATAAGTACACCACTGTCTAGCTTGTTGTTTTATGCGTACAATCGTCATCAAAGTGTAACAGAAACTGAACTGCAGCAAGATATTAGTCACGTTTTTCATTTATGTTTCTAGTAATAACTGTGATTTGAAATGTCTTTCATTTTAGCTCACCATTTTGTAAGACAAAATAAGCTTATGACAATGACCCGCGTCAGGTGTCCATCTTACAACATGTTTGCATTTTAAAACTCCTGCTCAGGACTTATGTCTGCTTTCTATCGTGAAGAGTTTTAAGATTTGTACACCATGTGCCGACCTGCCACAAAATATGGCCTCAGTTGTACCCCCGGTTTTACATGGCTATAATTTTTTACTTTAATGATGTCATCCTTCTTATGCAAATGGATATATTGACCCCATTTGTCTCCTTTACTGTCTGGCACAAAATGCCATGTTTCGGCCCACTGGAAGTCATATGTTTCCCCAAATTTGCAAAGACTTCCATACAATTTCAGTTGTAAATTAGAAAGCCAGACGTGACTGTTTTTAAATACTAAATTTTACTCTAATCAATAGAAGACCACAGATAAAATAACTCGCCAAAAGTCCATCAATCGCACATGTGCATGGTTTCTCTTCATCACCATCAGGTTTCAGTACCGTCAACCGCTTACGCCATAGAAAATACATGAGTATCCCCTTTTTCACTGGGAACCATTTTAACTCCGCCACTTTAGGTTAGTCAATGTACGCTTTTCTAGGCACATTACGCCAATATAGCTGCACCCATTTTCCACTATGGATAAATAATCGGTATATACCAAGTCCCTTCTTATTGACTCCATTGTGTGTGTGTGTGTGTGTGTGTGTATATATATATATATATATATATATATATATATATATATATATATATATATATATATATATATATATATTAGCGTTTTCTTCCCGACATAAACATGGCTAAAAACATCAGGCGATGAGGCCAAGTGCGCGGATCTAACACTCAACAGTTACTCCATCACGTCTTTCACTCCCCCTCCCCACCATTCTCACAGAGGATTAATTGCTGTCATCAAAAAGAATTCCATGATAAAATGTCTTAAATACAACACAACCTTCAATTTCTGCCACACATCCTTTGAACTAGTCCAAACAACACTCACACTGGAGCAAAGGTCAGTTCATTTTTTTGTGCCTCTACCGCCCTCCTAGAAGAAAAAACAAGCTTAATGAATCTCTCTTTTTCGAGCAATTTCCGAATCTCGTGATTATTTTTGTAGATTTCAACTTTCTTTTTGACTGTCCTGGAAACTCATACACATCAAAACCTCTATATTCCATTCATGTTTTCAACCTTAAACAGTCAGTTAACCAACCCACCCATAAACATGGTCACATTTTAGATTGGATTCTTCATTGACCTGATGAAACTGTTCGACGGTCCATCCTTGTATTCTATGAACTAGCATCAGATCACCTCTGCATTACATGCCATCTGGACATATCAGTCCCTTACCCTCCACCTTTATTTGCTACTAAGAAACCTCAGTATGATAAATAGAACCAAACTAATGCATGACATCCAAGCAAACCTGACAACTTGCTTACATCCTACAGCAAAACAACTCGATAAATGCCTGCATTCATTGCTTGACGAACGTGCTCCACCCACCAAGTGCAGAGTATCAATTCAAAAGTTTCCACCGTGATATAGCAGTGTTAGGAACCTACTTCACCCTGCTAAAAAAAAGACCACCGTAAAGCGGAGAGGCTTTGGCTTAACACCATACTCACTATCCTGAAGCAAATATATGAAGCCGTTAAGAGGAACGTCTCAAACATAGTCCATTTAGCCAAATTATCCCACTGCGGTATTAAGATCACGGAGAGCTCCAACTGCAAAGAGCTCTTCGAGATAACTAATAAACTAATGTCAAGGAACAAATGTACACCACTTCCAACTACTTTCTCTCCAGTAGATCTTTCTGACCTGTTTGTAATTTTTTTCTTTGACAATGTACAAACCATTAGAGATAAGCTTAACACAATTTCAATTGACTCGTCGTCACCTTACAGTTACGACACAGAATTTCAGCGACAAACGTTAGCAGCATTTTAACCTGTCTCTAAGGATTTAGTACAGACAATCGTGATGAAGAGTGCACAAAAGGCACGTGAACTTGATCCAATTCCAACATCACTGCTGCTTGAGTTCTCAGACCCAATATTGTCTTTACTAACTGATGCTATTAATACCTCTCTCTCATCTGGAGAATTCTTATCATTTTTCAAACTGCCATGGTGATGTCTCTGCTGAAGAAACGAATACTCGACCATAACGATTTAAAGCAATACCGCCTTTTTCTATCTATCGTTCATATAACATATCTTAGATCAAAGTTGTTCTAACCCTACTTGTATCTCATCTGAATTCAACAGTCTGTTTAACAATGTACATTCTGCATATCGCCCTTGCCGCAGTACTGAAACTACTATTATGAAAGTAGTCAATTGCATTCTCTCTGTTTTGGATAGCGGAAAGATTACAGTAATCACCTTTCTTGATTTGTCTGCAGTATTTGACACAATAGACCATGATATATTACTTCACCGTCTCCAGCATGTATGCGGCATTCAGAATACAGATTTACAGTGGTTCAAGTCCTACTTAGTCAACAGGACACAAATTGTATCTGCAAATGGAATACACTCCAGCCCAGTTGATCTATATTTTGGTGTTCCACAGGGGTATGTTATTGGACATGTGCTCTTGATTCTATACACTCATCCGCTCTCAAGTGTCATGGATCATCACCCAGCGTCTCACCAATTGTACGCTTATGACACCCAAATATATAAATCTAGCCACCCAACTGAAGTTGATGCTACCATCCAAGGAGTAGATAGGTGTATTTCTGATGTAAAAGCATGGCTGACGTGTAGCAAAAAAAGCTGCAGATGAATGATAATAAAACCGAGGCCATTCTGATCACAACACAAAGACTTTCTCATTCACATCCTTTACCTCAAACAATAAATATCAGCAATACCACCATTAATTTCACACAGTCAGTACGAAACGTAGGTATTACTCTAGAAAGTACTCTCAGATTGCATCAACATGTCATGACATATGCAAGGCTGCATATCTTACGCTGAGACGCATCAGCTCCATTCGCAAATATTTTTCAATTTATGGCACTAAAACACTTGTGTGCTCATTAGTACTTTAAAGACTGGACTATTGTAACTAAATTCTGTCAGGTTCGTCTCAATATCTACTCCAAAATCTTCAAAACACAGCTGATCGGATTTAGAGTATCACGATCAGAGAACACCTCCCCACTGCTCTAGACCCTACACTGGCTATCCACTCGATCCAAAATCAAACACCAAATGTGTTCTTTGTCCTACGTTTCACTGACCGACTCCAGTCCAAAATACCTCACCCATGTGTACACAACAGCAAGATACTTACGACTGTCTTCTGAAAATCGTAAACTCAATATTCCCACTATTAAAACAATTTCGTATTTTAATTTATTTTACCACGTCGTTGCATGTCCCATCTCCAATTTATTACACGTTGTTTAATTTGGTATTTTATCCGCAACTTGGTAAATGCCGGAAATTTGTGTTTTGAAAGATTTGTTGTAAGAATTGTTATTTGAAATCGTAGTTGCCCCAAACTAAGAACATCATTTATTTATTTCTGTAAATTTAAATAAACTTAAAAATAATTTATCCTGGTAATTTAATTTTTGTAATATTAATTAAAATGTAAACATATTTTATTATTGTAAATATATATCGTAGAAATTATCCATGAATACTGTATATATTATTCATTCCAGAATAAATAGCTAACCACTGCTACGATTATTTACTTCAAATAAAGCGATAATGCTTCATTTATAGAAATAGACTTTACTATCCGGGTTATCTTAGGTTAAAGGTCAAGGGGCTTAATATGGCGGAGTAACTTGCAAGGTGGGTAACTAAATATTAGCCGGACTGTTTATTTTGTATTTCATTTATATCCAAGTTAGCATACCTCTTTAGGGGCGATGAAAGTTTATTTTAGATGAGTCCTACTCAATTTTTAGGATCTTGTTAAAACGAGGAAAAGTAGGTCAGTGACAGCTACCGAGCGGAAGGCATTATACACCTGTCTTACTAGTGGTGACTCTGTACAGTAGTGTGACAAAATCGCAAATTCTAATGCTCTTCACAGGCAAGGCACATTATTTATCCCATTATAGTGTTTTTATTATTCGCAGATGCCATGCATGGGATTAAGATTTACCCATTCAATTTTGGAATAATGGATTTTGTCTCGTTAAAGACGCCATCCTTTCATATATGCAACTGTCAGGCCTACTTGTAAATAAACAATACGAAAGGGGTATGGTGACGTGGATTAGAGACCTTTAGGTATTGTTATTAGAATGGATTTGAGGTACTACTTTCGCAAAGTAGAATCTCTTTATCCAGAGTGACTAATTATAAACGCGAAATTATCAAATATTAAGCTTCAATTCACCGAAAAAATGTATCATTCTTCTTAAAATTTACTGCCCCTCTCCTTCACCCAGATAATCTTCGTTTGTGGAATTTGATATTTGACCCATTTTGTGTCCCATTTAATATAAAGCATCCTTAGAAATCATTGTATATGTTAAAATAATCCAAACATATAGGAGGAAACTCATAATGGATGTAGGTTTAAAACATACCATTAAGAAGGCCTTTTTTTTTTTTATCATGTGGTATCACTGGGCAAGATGCTTTACCCCAACACTAAATAACTCATATTGCTGTGCTGTAAAAATCCAAACCAAACTAGGTGTGACCAGTGTCTGGGCATGATGTAGCTTATAATTTGCTAAAATACTGTTCAATCAAGCAAGTATGCAACCTATATTTTGTATCACTGTTTTGTTTACTTTTTGTAATGTCAAACCTTACTATGCACTTTATGGCCATTATTGTGTTGATGTGCCAGCAATCAACTTACATATATGTTCACATAATACTCTTTTATAATTTCTTCATATCAGAATTTGTTTAGTATATTGCATGGAATATATCATTGGCACAGGACACACACACACACACACACACACACACACACACACACACACACACACACACATATTTGACATATTTCAACTATTATCCACACAAATGCATTGTGTTATCAGGGTTCAATATAGTCATTTATTCACTGGGTTTTGACTCTTGTAATTTATATTTGAACCATTACAGATGGTGCATTTCCATAGTGTTTTTAAAAAAATTTAATTCACAATAATGCTTACTTGAATGTCATTGATATATACTATTCTACTTATATGGACATGTAATAACATGTGTAAGGAATAGTTGCTTTCTTGATAAACATGTAATATATTTCAATGAAATATATACATGCAAATATTGAATCTTGGCTTTGCCTTGTTATCACATACTTTTCAAAGAAAACTTGGGGATTATGTATCCCTGCCTGTCCATGTGTGGAAGTGTAATGTTGTACAACTCCCTTATCTCAGCTTGAGAGAATTCAAAATTCTAGATATGGTTGGGGTTAGTCCATACATCTGCTGAATGATTTTTAATATTCTGGTTGTGGAGGCTGGGAATGAAGTTTGGAAACTTGTGCCTGTACAGTCAAAGCTGTATATAGCAGCCACATGTGGGAAAACAGCAAAGTGGCCTTTCTGTACAGGTGTCCTCAGATGGCAGGTTCAGCTTTCAAACTTGGTTTATGACAAATTTATTATAAAATTGAATTTTAGCAAGACAATTGGGTACATGCAGTTTTTTATTTCTTCTCTTGTTTACACATACAGACATATGCACACAGAGATACTTTACCTCATTATCATTAGAAACGGCTCTTAAAAAAATTGCCAACTGACAGCTTAAATGTAGATGTTAAACACACGACAAGACTGATGTTTTGTTAGGGTAGTTGGTATTATTAGGCATAAAAACAAGCATTCACACTTGAAACATTAGATGGATTAAGCTGTTGCTCAAACTCACTCGAACCGAAAGACATTCTGTTTTTGTTCGTGATTTTTGATGATTAGGGAATGAAAAGAATCTTCCTGTGGCTATTGTTAATAGCCCTTAAACCACTAATCTGATTTTCTTTTGACCCTTCTGATCCCATTTTTTGATATTTGGACATTTTTGCTGGGGTCTAGTGTCAGTGGCCTGTTGAAAAGTTGGAATTTAATGCTGCAAAGCCAGATTTGTCACCTATAGAGTAATGTAGTCACATAATACTACAAAGCTTGACATGCACTCAGTTCGTAATAAATCTGACAGGATTCTGATTGTTACTAGAATAAATATGTCGAGAATTACATGTCCTTTGATTCTTTTACAAACAGTACGTGGCTTTATTTTTGTACAGCACAACATCACTGGAAAGGGGTTTATTGTTGATATCATGTGACTGTTGGACCTTTTTCATGTCATGGATATGTAGGTTGTGAGATTTGTGGTCATGTGACCAGCAATGCAAATAGTGAGTACCAGGTCAGATTTTATCAGTGCTGTAGTTTTGTCTTTTCCTTCAGTGGATCATAGATACAGCAGTTATAGTATTCTCATAAATTAAAATTAAATACATTTTCTATTGATTTCATGCAGGTATGACTATGTAACATCATTTAAGATTGCTAGCAGTATTGTTAATCAGTTATCCAACTTTTCAGTAGGCAGTTAACTCTGACTCTGTGCCCAAAGAAAATGTCCAAATTTCAATAAAAGGGTGGGAAGGGTCAGAGGAAACTCCAATTAATAAACCATAAGGGATATCACTAATGCGGTGATAAAAACTTTTGCTTTTGAAGCAGAAATGTTGACACCTTTGAGTTTCACATAATTTACAAAGTACAATCAAAATATGAAATTTTTAAAGATCGATTCACATAATATATCTTTATATATACCATGTCTTGCTCATCAAACAAAAGAAGATTATTAATTTGCCTACTTTGAAGGTTCGCTGGTGATATGCCCTAGTGACATTGAGACCACTGTATGGTTAAGAAACACAGTTCCACTGACCGTGGAAGACGGGTAACTGCTGATTACATGACAGTTAAAAAAGAAATTTGCTGGACATTTGCGGTTGGTTTAGAATGCCATGGTGACTAGGTGACTGTTGAACTCAGGTGACCGATAGGACAGGGTTATCAGTATTTTGAAAGGGGCTATTGAGATAGTGATAATTGACAATAGTATTAAGTTAATGTTCCTCTGTTGCAGATGTCACTCTTCTATTGGCACTAAATGGCCTACCTGGGTTGCTGTGCCATATCCCACTCCACTTAATCCTGCCCTTAGAGTCTTAACTGCCAACACCATATTTTGTTCTGAAAATTATGTACTAGTATAACTCTTTTTTTTTTTTTTTTTTCTTTCTCTCCCTTCTTGTGAATTATTAAAATCAGCTACAGAACTCTGCACACTAATAAAGTGCTACAGACTTTAACTCGGACTTGATTTCGGGGCTTCATGCTGTATTTACCAGACTTACATCCTGGATCCAGGCTAGTGTTCTATGTGTGTACATTAGGCATAGTCTGCATAGTCCTGGGATCTGCATTATATGAGCTATAGTTTGCATATGGTGTACATTCATCATATCAAGCTACTATATGCATACATTGTACATGCTTTAACATAAGCATCAGTATGCATACAGTGTACATGCTTCAGCATATCAATCTACAGTATGCATACATTGTACAAGTGTACAATCTTCATCATGTGAAGCTATATTATGCATAGTGTACATGCTTCATATCAAATTACAGTATGCATACACTGTACATGCTTCACATATCAAGCTATAGTATGCATACAGTGTACAATCTTCATCATGTGAAGCTATATTATGCATAGTGTACATGCTTCATATCAAACTACAGTATGCATACACTGTTCATGCTTCAGCATATTAATCTACAGTATGCATACAGTGTACAATCTTCATCATATCAACTATAGTATGCATATAGTGTACATGCTTCATAACAAGCTACAGTATGCATACAGTGTACATGCTTCATGATATAAAGCTATAGTATGCATACAGTGAACATTCTTTGTCATTGGGACATTTTATATGTTCTTTCTGCACCTGAATGTAGCCAGATATTCTTGTACAAATCAATAAACTTTTTATGCAAGTTATGCACTATACATGTAAGCATCCTTGAGACCAGTGTAATTATTTCTTACCCCACCCACCAAATAAAAATATATATATGTGATATTTTTAGACCAATGTAATTACCGTATTTTCCGGCCTATAAGTCGATTCGGAGTGCAAGACGAGGACAGGTCAATATCTTGGCTTTGTATTTTACACTAGTAATGGTATCGTTGTATGATGTTCCATATTACTGGCAATCATGAAATTGCTTACCGATGCTAACATGCTTGTGATTTTACTTTTGAACAAATCACTGCTATATTCTGTTATCATTTGACACAGCTGAATAAACAGTCCATGCTTGTTTTATTATAATTGAAAGCATATCCATGTTGTAGTTCATTTTATTACCTGTTACAGTTAAGAACATAACTTATAAAAAAACTTGTCATTTTATATCGCAAGTTTGACACAATCCATATATATTTCAATTTGGAATATAAGACGAAGACCTGACTTTTAAGACAAAAAGTATTGACTTATAGGTTGGAAAATACAATATTTGCAGCTATCTAAATCAAATGTATACATGTAGTAAATATTTTTTAAATGAATGTTTTTATTTGCCAACCTCCCCCCCCAATGAAATGTAGTGTAATAAGCATCTTAGAGACCCTTCAATTTTAGGCCCCCTCTTTCAAAATGTATACATGTGGTAAGCATCTTTGAGATCATTATAATTTTGTAATTATTTGTCTCTTTCTTACTGAAATGTATACATGTAGTAAGCATCTTTGAGACCCTTCAAATCAAATGTACACAGAAAGTAAGAATCTTTGAGACCAGTGTAATTATTTGTCTTTCTTATTCAAATGTATACATGTAGTAAGCATCTTTGAGACCAGTGTAATTATTTGCCACCCTTCAAATCAAATGTACACAGAAATTAAGCTTTTTTGAGACCAGTGTAATTATTTGTCTTTCTTATTCAAATGTATACATGTAGTAAGCATCTTTGAGACCAGTGTAATTATTTGCCACCCTTCAAATCAAATGTACACAGAAATTAAGCTTTTTTGAGACCAGTGTAATTATTTGTCTTTCTTATTCAAATGTATACATGTAGTAAGCATCTTTGAGACCAGTGTAATTATTTGCCACCCTTCAAATCAAATGTACACAGAAATTAAGCTTTTTTGAGACCAGTGTAATTATTTGTCTTTCTTATTCAAATGTATACATGTAGTAAGCATCTTTGAGACCAGTGTAATTATTTGCCATCCTTCAAATCAAATGTACACAGAAATTAAGCTTTTTTGAGACCAGTGTAATTATTTGTCTTTCTTATTCATATGTATACATGTAGTAAGCATCTTTGAGACCAGTGTAATTATTTGCCATCCTTCAATATAGAAATTAAGCTTTTTTTTTTAAGACCAGTGTAATTATTTACGACCCTCCAAATGAAATGCATACATGTAGTAAGCAATTTGAGGCCATTGTAATTATTTGCCCCCCTTTAAATGAAATGTAATACTATAACAAAATTATTAGTGATAGTAAAAATGTTTTTTTTTCTGTCAGCAAACCATATGAAGACATTTTTTAAAATAAAAATGCATAAATTGTTTAATGCATTAATATTTTGTGAAATATTTTAATGTTAATAATTTACTCTGAAGATATAACTATAAACTGTCACAATGCAGAAGGTTTCTTAAAGCTATATTTTGCAGGTATACAATCATCTTTAGAGCAGAGCAGAAACTAAAATTCAAAGATGTGAAATATTTTGTGTACTTTTAATTAATTTGTTGCATTTATTCTACTTTCATTGAGCTTTATTTATAGACTATACAATTGGTTAAAGTTCCAGATGTTTTGTGCATAATTTAAAGTATTGGATAACTGTGAGATGGAGCCTTTTATTCATATACGTCCTAGCTAGTCTTGGTTGTTAAGAGGTTTGACAATTCAGTATATACAATGCTGACATCATACTGATTAAGACCAGACTGGTAGCCCAAGTTTTGCTGGTGTTGAAGTGTAAAATAGCCCCTACAATTTGAAGAATACCATTGGTTCCAAATCAGGGAGTAAAAATAACCATTTTATTAAATTCTTATCTGGAGTTGAAGTACAATATACAGTATTTCATCAGTGATAAGTCTTGTGGGTGGGATAAAAGAAGGTCAGTCTAAGTTTTGATAATGTAGGGTCATGGATTTATGATCAAATAAATATGTTGTTAGTTTAAAATTGGGAAATGTTTGTACAAGTTATGGTTGCTTAGCAAATACATGTAGATGATACCAGATACATGGGTGTATAATTTGCATTTTCCAGATGGAGATATGCTCTGCAAGTGATAGATTTACCAGTATTTTGTTTGTTTAGTAATAATAATGATAATATTTAATAATAATAATAATGATAATATTTAATAAAAAAAATAATTATATTTAATAGTAATAATAAAATTTGTTGCCCATGACAATTTATAGTTACACTAAAAAGGCAACGATGGAATACACCTTGGGCTCGGCAGCATTGCATGCATTGTTTTTTTTCCTGTCATATAATTTCTGATATTCAAGCTAAATGTAACTGCCATTATTTTGTAATAAAATGAATAGCACTTTTATTTTTAAATTAAAAATAGGATAAATAGAGGAAGTTTTTGTTCAGTTAATTTTTGTTGCATGTGATTAAATATACAAGTACATGTAGGTAAATGACGTATTGCATCACAGTTTACACAGATTACAGTAAATAGCTTGTGCATCTGAATCAGATAAAGGGATCAGTTATCTGACTCCTTTCCTTTGATTATACCCAGTTGTAGATATACCACTTAAGTCACAAATTACTATCTCTCTTAATATTTATACTGATGTTAACATAATATCTGCATAGTTGACCCATCCCCCAAGTTTAATTTCATTTTATTATCATGAGCTGTAAATAAAACGTCAAGATTATTCTGATTTTGGCAGCCACTGTCCTCAGATGAAACAAAGTTGGAACATTGACATGCAGTAAACAGGTGCTGTATAGGTGTAACCATATCACATTATGATGAGATATTACTAGATAAAGTAATGGGACAAGATACTTGCAGAAAACTGTTCAACTTTGGAGAAAAGTACCGTGAAACATGCATGACCACTCAGGAGACTAGATTAAAGACATCACTGTACAAGTAGACTTTATAGACAGATTGGAATCATATAGGTAGAGTGAAAGATAGAAAGTCAATCAATCAGCAGGTGTGTATGCCCAATACACACACACACACACATACCAGACTACACACATGTTGCTGCATCAACTTGTGAGCTTTTTGTGGCTGTTGCATGCATGCATACAGTTGCTCAGACACAGATTGACACAGACAGACAGACTGAGACAAACACAATAAATTATTTATTTAGAAATTTTTGTAAATACAATTTTCTTTTCAACCAGGAACAGTGTCAGACAAGGCATGTGTAGGTGTGGTAACAGGAATTCCCCCTTGGACACAAACCCCACTTATCTTGCACTTTGCTGTGTAATGGACAGATAACTGCCCTCGGGATCTGTCTGGTAAATTCTTTAATGCTTCACAGTCACACTCATAGCAACAACCAGATTTCAGAGCTCCTCCTTGGCAGGCTGGCTCTTAAAGGGTGCACTGTAAAGACCCTAGGAGGAAGTTTGTGGGCCCTTCCCCCTTTCGTAAGGACAAGGGTGGACAGCCCAAGGGACTTGCTTCCTCCTCTGCAGAGTGTACCTCTTTTATTCGTTGCAGATGATGCCAGAGTGAACCTTTTTTGTCTCACAAAAAATATAGCTGGCTCTGTCCTTTCTATTATAAAAGATGGTTACTGTTGTTGGTTTTTGGAACTCCCTACTCCAGTTGTGCCCCGATGCTCATCTACCAGTAAAATCTGGTGGACTTAGGAAGAGGTTCACTCCCTTTTTCAGAAGGGTGCAGTAGAGAGAGTGTTCAGCGACTAATCTCTGGCTATCTACTCCTGGAGAGTTTCCTGGTTCTAAAAAAAGGGGGTAAGTTCTGGCTAATTATCAATATTTTCTTCCTATAGAGCATGCAAATTTGCAGGACAATTTCATGTTGGACTAGTGCATAAAATGAATAGCAAGTCCATTTGATCATTTGGACTTGAAGTATGTGAAGTAAATCTATTATGTATATTATATCTCCTATTATTTTAAAAAGGAGCAATAGAAACCAAGTGACATATATTTGGCATCTGCTTTTGATAGCCATTCACCTCATGAACAATCAGCAACACACTATTAGCAAGCTTCCTCTTGTACCAACATTGGCTTAGGTGAAAACTCTAGCTCGTGCAGGCAGATGTAATGCGAGTGCTTTGGACCATTTGACCACCAAATGGTCTATTGAAATGCAGGAAAATTAGAAGGCATGATAAAGATTGCTGTGACTCAAAATCTGAAAATATAAATGAGTGCATGCAAACATATGGAAAATACAATAGTTGTGTACAGACCAAACAATACTGATCTTGAAAACGGCCTGTATCTGTATTACATGGGCCTTGGGACAGAAAAATCATTGTTGGTGCATTGGGCAGGTAGGTGTTTATTCACCCAAAATAGGTAGAGAAATTGGAGGGAACCCTAAAACGTTATGGCCTACATTATTTTCACTTCCTTAATATATAGTTGATGTCAAAGTGATGCATGTCTGAATGTTTTTGTTCTAGTTCTTGGTGGTTTATCGAGCATGATGACATTTGAATGTCTCTACCTTGGTTGATTGAGTCATTTGAGCTATTGATACACAAGATGCTGATAATTTACTCCGCATAATTTGCATAATGTATCGGAATTGATTATAAATAACCTTTTTTTTCCCCAATAAGTACACTTTAGTGCACTGTAATTTGTTGTACATGTAATTGAAAGATAAGTTTTGATATAAAACAAGATGCAGCTGTTTCAGAGGAATGTTGCATATCAGTCTAAACTTTGAAATGAAAGGTTTTATCATGCATGTAACCATGCTCAAAAATAAACTCAAACATGTCAAAACTACTCACACATATAAGGACCATCTGAATTGAAAGACCTTGTTTGATATCCACATTATTACATTTTTTTAAGAGTCCATATAGGCCAGATTAAGATGTCCCTCTTTGTGATTTTTTTACTCACGTACATATACAGTCTTCCCTCATAAGGTTATTCATTATTACACCGTTTCTTTTAGTCATAAGTGTTTTCAAGTTTTAGCTTTTTGCAAGGGAGCTTCATCATAATTATATATGCTCCAAGTTTCCCATGGACTGTTGTTGTTGTTGTTGTAGAGTTTAATGCCATTTTTCATCATATGATAGGCTATACATGGCAGCCAATTTTAATGGTAGAGGAAGAACCCGGGAGAAACCTTGGAAAGAACCACTGGCCCACATGAAGCTACTGGCAAGCTTTCTCACATACCCACATTGGCCAAATATGAGACTTGAACCCACACAGACAGAGGTGAGATGGCAGTGATCCATAAATGAGAGCTATTTAGACCACTTGGCCACTCAGGACCTGTTCCATTGTGCATCATAGCGATATGACTGGAAAATTGTTTGAGGTACCTTAAAAATCCAAATCGGATACAAACTTGTATTCCTCCAATAAAAAAAAATAATTCCCAAAAGCATGGAACTAGTTTCTAAATACAGTGTATGAGAAAGTGCTAGCATTCCTAACATTGCGTAAGGATTTATTGTGATGGATTAACCCTACTCAGTAAAGCAAATCAAATTGAGGTGTCAACGCACATACATGTATAATTAGTCATTTGATAAAAATGATCACCAGGGAGTGACAATAGATTAACCAGTTAGTCTTGTGTGTGCAAAGTTCTTAACTATAAGAATTCACTGAATCATATTACAGTCACTTGAAGCGATTGATATTTCCTTTGTATAATTAGATATTGTAAATGAAATTTTTGTTGACAACAAAGAACAACTTGGGGACAGGGGTTTCAGCACTTGGAATTTTCATGTAAAAAATATTGTGCATTCCAAAACAATGACCCATGCATGAATTGGTGAAAATTGGACTACTTTATATTTTTTTAAGCTCAAACTCCCCCTACTTTTTTTGCAAAGGTTTGTGTCATTTGGCACTTGTATGTAGAGCTAGCATGAGATAATACAAAATCTGGACACGAACTACAGGTCCAGATCCTGTATTTTTTTTCTTTGCCAAGGAAATATATTTGGATTTAATTTTAAAAAATCATCAGGATGTTTTATCTTTATTTGAATATCTACATCACTTCATAAAGCTATATCTTTGCTACAGTTTCTAATACCATCTGCTTTGGTCTGTTGTGAATTATACAAACAAATTTAGTTTTGACATTGATGGTTGTTTCACAAAGTATGTGTCCCAGTTTTAACGAAAGAATGATCAATGGTTAATTGTGATGATGTCACATACTCAGGAACAAGGGTATTTCCCCATTATGCGGAAAATTTGGCATTCAGGATAAATAAGTTACTGGCAATCTAGTTGTTGTTTTTTTTGTATTACCAAGCTCATGTCTCGCAGCATAGTAGTTGCTACACTTGACAGGAATCTTTTTGCTGCCAGTTGTTTACTATGGCTGGTGACTTGTGAATCAAAAGAATTGTTCAGTGCAATAGTTGTGTACATGTACAGTTAGTAAAATTTTCTTTCCTAGCAGGTGCATATCAGGTGCATATCATTTGGCCCAAGGCTCTTTCCCTCTCCCTTTTTTTAATACAATGGTTATTTATATTTTTGAGTCATAAATATGCAGTTTGTTAAAGTAGAGGGTCATTTGTTGTATGTGGAATTACAAATACCGTATTTTCCGGTCAATAAGTCAATACTTATTTACTTGAAAGTCAGGTCTTCGTCTTATACTCCAAATCATCTTATATATGGATTGCATCATTGAAGTTTATATAAGTTACGTTCGTAACTACAGGTAATAAAATGAACTACAACATGGATGTGCTTTCAATTATAATAAAACAAGCATGGACTGTTTATTCAGCTGTGTCAATTGATAACAGAATATAGCAGTGATTTGTTCAGAAGTAAAATCACAAGCATGTTTGCATCAGTAATGCAATTTCATAATTGCCGGTAATGTGGAATATCATACAACGATACCATTACTAGTGAGTAGTGTAAAATACAAAGCCAAGATATTGACCTGTCCTCGTCTTATACTCCAAATCAACTTATATATGGACGAAGAATGGAAAATTTACAAAATTTATGAATTCGATGTATACTCCGAATCGACTTATTGGCCGGAAAATACAGTACCTGGTACAGTCTCTTTCTTATTTTGCCTTTTTATTCTTTGTACAGTAAGTACTATTGTCTCTTTCCTGAAATGCACTGTTTTATGATTATGTTTTTAAAAAGCTGTGAAGTCATGAAACACATATCACTATATGTAGCATTCTGGATTGGAGTCTCTTCTTGAACTGAAAATGTTAAGAGGAATACATCATATCATTTGGGTGAAAATGAGAATTTTCTAAATATCGGAGGAATTTAATAAAGAAGTAAAGGTGCAAATAGCAGATATGATGTGAAAATGGGATTTGGATATTCTTTTGATTCTTTGGGTGTGATTGTAGAGTTAGCTTAGATATCACAATCACATTCTTTAATAGTTCCTGTCTGGGTAACCTAAATTCAATTTACAATAACCCAGATCTTTGGGCACAAGATTTGTTGGATTCTGGCCATCCTGCTACTGTATTCAAGTATTCAAAGGAGTAGGCTTAATAGAACTCTAATCAGTTGCAAATTGGAATCTGGCAATTAGTAACAAATGTTGGTGGTGCCCTATTCAGCAGGTGCTCAGAATGCTAATTGATTATCATTAGCATTTTGCTACAGTTGATTAGTTGCCTTAGTACATTGCTCATCCTGATAAAATTAAAAAGTCCATCCTGAATCACATACATGGCATGATTTCTTCACATCTCATGGTCCTTGTTTTGATACAAGGCAGACTCTGGCATATGCAGAAAGTAAAGGTTTCTGTCAGGGTTACTGGGTTTATGGTTTATCACTTGCCCTTAACCATTAAAAACCAGTGCAAAGCCAGTATACTGGTATATACCATCATGAATTTTGTTCCTTTTGGGTTGCACATAATACAACCTGCCAAATGCACTAAATAGCACAGATTTGAATTGCAAGCATGACGCTGAGATAAAGAGATAGTGAGATTGTTTCATATGTTTGTTGTAGTGTTTTATGGCACTTACGGGGTAAGCACAATAGTGCTTGGTTAAGGAAAAAATTTAATAAATGCACAAAGATTTTGAAAGATAGCCCCTCTCTGCTAAATGTTAACACAAAAGTACAGGAAGATAAAATATCAAATTTCAAGGTGTTAAATTCAGTTAAATATATATTAAATTTCAAAATGGTATTCAGATTTGTTTTACATGAGCTGTGACATGAAAAAGTTTGAAAATGGTTTTGATGATCTTGTGTTTCCTTGAACAGGCTTGTGTTTCATGTAGCAGGTTTGACAAATGTTAGGTAGGAAGGTCATTTTGTAATTGAAAAATTCTGTTTAATATATCAGTTGGTATATATTTCTGTTCATTCGATTGTTTAATGGAAGAACTAAGTTTTCTGACTGGTCAGCATTAAGTACAGGTTGTACTTCAAAATCCACAACACACCCAATATGAATTTTTAAAAAAATGACATTCATTAAAAAAAACGCATTTTAGAACTTGGCCTTGATATCATTGCATGATACAGATACATTTTTAATTGACTAAAACTTCCTTTACTTGATGTTTTATTTTATTGATGTTTTATTTTATTATATGTGTCGATTCACAGCAGAATCTAGTTTATCAGAGCAACAATGTGTCACATCAGCAATTACTTTGTCACATCAGCAGCTTCGTTGTCACATCAGCAACTTGGTTGTCACATCAGCAACTTCATTGTCACATCAGCAACTTCATTGTCACATCAGCAACTCGCTTGTCACATCAGCAGCTTGGTTGCCACATCAGAAATTTGTCAGTTTGTGTAATTTTAAATAGGTCTTTTTTTTTTTTTGGTAAACTGTGAATTGATCGAGTGATTAATTGGTGTTTAATAGGTAGATCAGCACATGAAAGATTATGTAGTGCCTAAGCAAAAGAAATAAAGGTACATGTACACCAATAGTAGCCCGTCTAGTCTGTTCGGGGTGGGATTCAAACCTGTGGCTGCCAAGATTCATTATAAGCTGGGATCTTGTGCCATTGAACCATATTTTTTTTTTTTTTTCTTTTGCACAAATATGGTTCATCCATGTTTTCATTCATTTTCCCCCATTTTTACTTATAAGGATGATCCACAACTGAAGATTAAAATATTTTTTCTTTAATTTTCGACTAAATCGTGGATCAGAGGGTTACTGAGTAGAATGTGCTTACTACAACAGAGGCAAAAGGCTGATATGATTCCAACCTGTATACAAAGATCACTTGTTTATTGATGTCTCTCTTTCATTGGCTGACAGAAATGTCTTACTGATTTTATTTTTGTGGGTACCAATAGAGATTGCTATGATCATTGTTATAAAATGTATTTAAACACGATGAAATCTGCAATGAAAAAAAGGCCATGTGTGTTGAAGAGTAGTGCACTGATAGAAAATAATCTAGAGCATTTTAGGTGTAATTTCCTTAGGACTTAAGGCAGAATGTTAAGGGATGGTAGGTCTGCAACATTAATTTCAATCCATAAACTTCTGTAAAAGTTATTGAGTAGAAATTAAATGAATGGCAAATTCAAGCAATATAAGTTCTGGTTGTTGTTGTTGTTGTTTTAGGATTTAACACCATTTTTCAGCACAAGATAGGCTATACATGGTGGCCAGTATTAATGGTGGAGGAAGAACCCTGGAAATCCCCTGAAAGAACCACCGACCCATGAGAAGCTACTGGCAAGCTTTCTCACATACCCACATTAGCTGAGCCTGAGACTTGAACTCACGCAGATAGATGTGAGATGGCAGTGATCTGTAACTGAGCGCTTTAGACCACTCGGCCACTCGAAGCCCAGTTTAAGTTCTGGAGGGGAATGGTTAGTCATGTATGAGGAAGTCAAATCACAGTTGGGAAGGCTCATGGCAGGATAAGCTGACAATGATCAGATTCTCAGGTTATGGATTTATTAATTTCTGCAATGTTTTCTTTTCCAGTAGTACATGTATGTATATATATATATTAGAGCTGTACCGATTAATCGCCCGTACGCGTAATCGGGCCGATTATTAGCACAATCGGTATAGTCGGGTATCGGCAAAAATAATCGGTGCCGATGCAAATAATTTTTTTAAATAACCAATTTTTCCTGATAAAAGTTGTATATACAGTCGCGTTTTGACTGACCATAACTTAATCCTTCGTAACACTAGAGCTGGGGATAAATGCAGTATGCAAACAAGTTGCTCATTAACTAACACTACTGTATAGTCGAATAACCATATATCGAGATAAACACATCGAACCATCAATTAATCTTTTGTAACAAAGAGATTGCTCTAATAAAGTATTTAAAAAGAATTTATCTTGCTGCCAGTTGTGCGAAATTTTCAAATCCAGCGTCCGGTAACATTTGTAAACTGCAGTAAACCAGACTAAAGTACATGTCGCTAACCGCCATTGTAGTGCCAAAGTCATGTGAATAGCCAGTAAGATTAACATCAAAGGGAGTATTGATGGATATATACAAAGTCAATTTTGAGGTTTTTGTTTTTTCTTTATCTTTATGAAAACTCACAAAACACCGATAGTCCTTATGTCTCAGTGAGAAATTGTTTGAAAGGGCTTCAGTGTAGGTTTGAGTACGTCGTCTGTCTTTCAGTTAATCCGTAATGCCTGGAGGGTGAACGAACTCATTGTCTTTGATACTAGTAAGTGAGAATCATTTCCGGATTTTTTAAAATTATTTTTTTATTTCTTTTGTTAGTGTTTCACCAAGCCACCATCTGGCAGAAGGGGCGGTCTCTCATAAGTCATAACAGGTTTTACTGTACCTTTGAAGCACCGACATATACTAAACAAATAAAACAATTCTATATCAATGTGTTACAATTATCTGATGTTGCCGCAGCAATAACGAGTATTTGTTGTCGTCAAAGCAAGCCGACGACCTTTGCTCATAGAAAGTCGGCAATAAACTCAAAAGCTTTGCCTCAATTTACATAGTGATTAGAACATATTTATTATGCCGCGAAACTTTCCTGTTTGCAAAAAAAATAAAATCGCCCACCCCCACGGTCTGTGGACAACAGAGTAGTAATTTATTTGGACACATTGTTTCAAGAGCCCGGATAAGCCCCCCCCCCCATTCCAGGCCTTTATTGTTTTCTAAATTTGTTGGCTTATACCTGAGTACATAATATGATAATCAAAAAATCGGTCTCATAATTGGTATTGGCAATTTTGATAATCGGCTATACGCGGTATCGGCATAATCGGCAAAAAGTGACATCGGTACAGCTCTAATATATATATATATATATATATATATATATATATATATATATATATATATATATATATATATATATAAGTTGATGTTATGTAAAATTGCCTCATGGGTGTAATAGCTTCTTTGTCAACTAAACTTACTTATTCTCTGAATATTTCTGCAAGAGTAAACATTATTTGTAGAACTGATTAAACCTATGATATTAGTGCCATTCATTACAACATTTTGAGTTTTATTTTACATGTAAAACAAAATTAAGCCAGATATTAAAATAAGTGAAACAAGATTTTATTTTTATTTATTCTGGACCAATTTGTGTAGATTTTGTTGCTGTAAACCTGGGACTGAAATACTCCAAAACAAGTGATTATGCATTAAATGATGTTTGAAGTATGTCATTAATTTGAAGTACCACTGAAAATAGAACTGTTGGAAAATTCTTGAAATTAATGCCTATGAAACATTTACCATATATGATGATTTATCTGATTTTAATGGCCCCTTATTGTTTGTTATACTTTTACTACTACTAATGATAATTACTTGATTCAAAGTGGGTAACACAATTAATTGCATGGAACTAATCCTTCATGTGGCCCTCTGTTATATACATCTTTACATTTAAAGTAGGGGCCCTGAGTAGCCGAGTGGTCCAAAGCGCTTGTCTTTACAGATCACTGCCATCTCACCTGTCTGCATGGGTTCGAGTCTCAGATTTGGCCAAGTTGGGTATGTGAGAAAGCTTGCCAGTAGCTTCTCGTGGGTCCGTTGTTCTTTCTGGGGTTATCCCGGGTTCTTCCTCCATTAATACTGGGCGCCATGTATAGCCTGTCTTTTGTTGAAAAATGGTGTTAAACCCTACAACAACATTTAAAGTACATGTACACACACACACACACACACACACACACACACACAGCATTGATAAAAACTTATTGAAATGTGGACATAAATAGAAAATTTTAAGGAACATGCTCAAACTAGGTACATATACAGTAGAGAGTCAACAACTTGGAAGGTCATTGAATTTATGCTTGAAATTCTAATGCGGTTGTCAAATCAAACAGGTAACACTTTTCGTCCATTGAATTAGATGATAATTAAATGCATTTATATTTGTATTTCCTCTAATTTCCTTTGGAATTCTGTTCTTGAATAGTGATCATGACTATTGAAAACCTTTCTTAAAGAGTTTTTTTAATTATTATTTGGTTTTGGGAGCTGACATGTGGGAGTGTTGCCTATTTTTCTGGCATGAAATAGATCATCGTTATATACTGGAGCCAATTGTTTGAAACGATATATATGTGCCTAGCCTTTTTCAAAAATGTTTGTTGCAGACTGTGGTACCTGCATGTCTTGTACCTTATCTACTTACTAATAATAACGGTCCCCAAGTGGCCTAAAGCGCTCTCCGTTACGGATCACTGCCATCTCACCTCCGTCTGCATGGTTCTAGTCTCAGATTCGGCCAATGTGGGTATGTGAGAAAGCCTGCCAGTAGCTTCTCGTGGGTCAGTGGTTGTTTCCAGGTTTTTCCTGGGTTCTTCCTCCACCTTTAATACTGGCCGCCATGTATAGCCTATCATGTGCTGAAAAATGGCTTTAAACCTTACTACTACAACAACAACTTACTAATGAGTCAAATTGCAAAATGCATTGGCCCAGATTTGCAGTCACTATGCTCTGGCATTTCTGGGTCTGTGCAGCTTTTTCTGTGTAATCTGTAGAATAAAAAAACATTTGACTCTAATCTGCAAGCACATTATAATATGGCAGATGAGGGTCGTTGTTGTTTGCAGTTTGACTTGTAAGTAAATATAGAGGGTATTTGTGTCAGTGTACATGTCTTCAGCTATCTATCTGCCCTTCCCTCAGTTTCCTTGTAACTTTATCTCCCTCTGCACTGATTGAGACAGGCAGTAATATTTGATATGATGTTTTGGATAATTAGTTGATGCCAGTGATGGTTTTGGATCAAAGATGTGGTCACAGGAGGAGAATATGGGAGGATAGGGTGGGGTGTGCATTTGGATGTCACATATAAACTATTATATGTAACCTGAACACCATGTACACCATTTGGACTGCTCCAGTGGCTTAGTGGTTAAAGTCTCCGCCTTGGATGCAGGAGGTCGCATGTTCAAATCCCAGCTGAGTCATACCTAAGACTACTAAAAATGATACTAACAGCTGCTTTGCTAGGCGCACATCATTAAGAGGTTAGTGTTAAGACTGGTCAGCCTGGTGTCAGGGTAATATTACTGGGTGGGACAAGATGCCACATGTCTTTGACATCATGCCCCAGTTCTCACACTGCAGACATCGTAGCGATATATATGATTACATTATAAATCCAGTCACACACACAACACCATTTGAGGGTGATCATACACACACAACACTATTTGAGGGTGATTACACACACAACACCATTTTTTTGTTGTGATCACACACAACACCATTTGAGGGTGATCACACACACATACAACATTTGAGGGTGACCACATACACATACAACATTTGAGGGTGATCACACACACACAACACCATTTGAGGGTGATCACACACACACAACACCATTTGAGGGTGATCACACACACACAACACCATTTGAGGGTGATCACACACACACAACACCATTTGAGGGTGATCACACACACACAACACCATTTGAGGGTGATCACACACACACAACACCATTTGAGGGTGATCACACACACACAACACCATTTGAGGGTGATCACACACACACAACACCATTTGAGGGTGATCATGTATGGTGTGGTGTATTTATAGGATGGATAGCTGACAATGAAGGTTTTGAATCATGGATGTAGCCCTGAGTGGAAGTGGGTGGGAGGTCAGAGCATAAATTCATGTTGCTAAGAACTCTTTGTAACCGGAATTCCATCTACAATGGATGAGGCAGGGTGATCATATCTGGTTTGAAGCATTGCATGATGAGTAGATATTAGTGATGGTTTCAGATTGTAGATGCAGCACTGTTTGGATGGGTTTAGGTGGGTTATGTCAAAAGGTGCTTGGGTGATACTATGACTCATCCTTGAAACCTGAACTTCATCTACATAAGCTGAGGTAAGATGATCGTATTTCGTTTTTATGAAGACCAAAAGATGGCAGCAAAAGATTGGAATCCTAGCTGCAGCCCCTGGTGGAGGAAGGGTGAGGTGTGGGTCTCAGAGGTGATCAAATGTCACCTTTTCATTGGTAATAGGGACTATCCTTAACTCTTCTCTATACCACACCAGGAAGGAGTTATAGTTAGTATAAAGGTGAGGAGATAACATTTTCAGACCCTGAATACAGCCCTATATCTATTTACAGGATAGCTCTTAATTTACAGGTTTTAAATGGCATCTATCTATACATATATACAAGTCAAATAAACAGAAAGTCAAAACTGCTATGATTGCCTTATCAAACAGCATATCTGGGTGAAGTAGTTTGCTTGGACTAATCTGTAAAATAAAGAACATATACCCTGTTCTGCTGTCCCACAATCTGTCACCTTGTAGGGCTATGTGCAGTTTCATTAGGCCTAACCAGTAGAAGAAATGAATAACATAGACACTGATCTATTGGTGCATCAGGTAGCTTAAGGTGAGTCTTGAAGTCAGTTTGATCCAAGTTCTTACCATATGCAGGTATATATACAGCATGTGTTAACTGCAGTGACAACATACTGGGATAGGGTTTAGATATCAGCCAGTTTGCTTTGATGTCTGCAATTTGTTTCATATATAAAGAACAGGGTTGTATTCTTGTTCATACCTGCCAGATACAAACAATGTGGTAATTGTTTTTTAGATGTGAGTAGCAGGTACTTGTCAAGTTGTGTAGATAATAATTATTCATTATCAGTGATGCTTTATGTTGGCATGGTTATTCTGTGATCAGTGTCCATTGTACAAGACATAATGCATGTTGTCAGCCCTAACATAGGGTGAAAATTTGTGATGTATAGTTATAACACTTGCAGATGTGCATTATATATATATATATATATATATATATATATATATATATATATATATATATATATACACACAGGACAATAGTACATGTGCTGATTCAGTGAAAATGAAATTTTGCATACTCCTCCCATTGGTTTTCTTAGTTGATACCAAATTAATCTTACTGGAATTGCAATTCCTCTTCTCACATTTCTTATTTAAGGTTGGATTCTTAAAAAAAAAAGCTATAGAGAAGACAGACATTTGCATATCACTTGAGGTTTTGTCCATATACCTACCTTATTATGAGGTAGTATTGATATGTGGGGGTAGAGTCTCATGTAAACAAGACTCTTGAAAAAAGCAGAATTCAGTTGTGAATAAGCAATCTTTACATATAATTCTGCTGAAAATTATTGGAATTTGAGAGCTAAATAAAAGAGAATTAACTTGTCTGTTTTTTAAAAAAAATAAAGCTTTTAATATGCTTACAATTGGTAGATTGAACACAATCAAACACGCATTGTCAGTTATCATCACACACACATATGGAGTGATCCCGTGATGACGACTATAATGGCATGAAGTAAAAATATACACCAAGTTTCTGTCTTTTAAAAACCCATTAGATGGATAAATATTGGCTTAGTTAGATGCAGTCATTCAGGACTCTGGAGTTAATGCAGTGTCATTTGCGTTAATCTTTTCACTCGTTAGAGACTGGACAATATTGTTGTTCAAGCTTCTCAGCTGGATTCTTTGAATCCTGATCAGAACGAGTTCTTGCTGATTGTAAGGTTGGCATTGTTGCAACCATATGCGATGAAATAAAAAATATACACCATATTTTCTGTCTTTAAAATATCCATTAGATGGCAAAATATAAGCTTAGTTAGATGTAGTCATTAAGAGCTAATGCAGTTTAATTTTTGTTCATCTTTTCACTAATTATAGACTGGATGGTATTGTTCCCAGCTGGACTGGACAGAATTGTGGTTCAAGCTAAATCCCAGCTGAATTCCTGATTTCTTGCTGCTCATAAGGTTAGCATTGTTACAGCCATATGCGATGCACATTTTACCTTGAGTTAAGCTTAGTACCAAGTGGTTAGAGCATCTGCCTTGGAGCTTGCGGGTTCAAACTCCAGATGAGTCATACCAAAGACTTATAAAAATAGCACTTACAGCCATCTCACTAGCAACGTTCCCTCTAAGCTGCGTGCATGCATGCAGCTGCTCAGACATCCCTGCACAGCTGAATTGTCAATCCAACATTAAAGTTTGCGTGCCTCCTTAATGCTTGCACAATGCAGCCATCATTGCACGCACATCTACCATTCACTTAGAGGGAACGTTGCTCACTAGGTGCTCAGCATTAAGAGGTTAGTGTTAGGACTGGCTGGCCTGGTGACAGGATAATGTGACTGGGTGGGACATGATCCTAAATGTCTGAGGCATGATACCCTGATACTAGTCATCATTATAAACTGTTACACTGCAGACAATGTAGCAATATGACTGAAAATTGTTTAAGCTAAATTAAAAGTCCAAATCAAACACAAACTCATTTTGGGAGAATCTTCCATGTAGTACATTAGTAACAAGTGCCTCTGTCCAGTATGGTTGGTGATGCTTAATACAAATCAACTGTATATACATGAATGTGTGCTTACTATTGTTTTTCAATCAATGTCAAGCATGGAAAAATTAATCCTGAAAAGTAAATAATATTTTATTAAAAAAATTATGGTAGCAAATTATAATAAAGAGAACTAATCTGAATATTTAATTCAGCATGTTCGTTATGTTCTGGCTTGTCTTGATGTTTGCATAGTATGGTGTGCTGCTATTTCAACCTATGTTGTACACTTCAGGTCAACTTGTTGCAATATATTCCTTGCACTATGAGCAAAGAGTAAAATCCTGCTCACTCCAGAGAATTATGAAATTAATTTTTTCTGGGTTTATTTGCTTATCTGATTGCTTATTATTTCCTGAATCACAGGAAATGCATTTTGTTTTCATTAATGAATCATGGAGACCTCATTGACTGTTGATGCTGTTGTCTAACTTGCCAATTATTTTTAAGATGGCTTCAACATTCTCTTTTAAGATAGTGATTCTCTTTTAGGATAGTGATGTGTAATAACTAATGTTCTTATAACACATCTCCTTGTTTTACCTTTAACTAACTGCCTTTGCTTGTTATGTAAACTTTACCAATGTAAAATAGCCTAATGGACTCCCCACACCAGTCTTCAAAGGAGTTAGCAAAGCACACTGTTTAATGTCAGCCATATAAGTAATATGTAGAATGGTAATTGTTTATATCTGATAACCATGCCTTTCAATTGCCTTTATGACCATTAGCTACCCAAAGGATAGTTTTGCAAGAGTTGTAACCAGGATTGGTGTACTGTTTATACATGTTACATTTTATGTCATATATTGAGGTTGTGTTTGTTCTTTTTAATGAATACTGAAAATCATTCTTTTTAACAATGACCTTTTCAGGGAGATTGAGAGTAAAATTTCATGTTTTTTGCTTAACACATTAACCTCTGGAGGCTTTTGTTTTTTTTGAAATCCGAGTAGGAAACATTTTGAGAGCTATTTCTGAATACATCCTAATATATCAACTTCCAAGTGATTTTTCCATTAGCCTAATGCCTAGTTGTATTAGAAACATTGTTTTCCATTGGTTATTTTGCTCACACAGGAGCAGAAAGGGAATTAATGGACCCATCATTTTCGTATAGTGTCAGAGTCTCGCGGGTCATGAGCGTTATTTGTATAATATTGTACAGGCCCACTTGTCAAAAGGTATTGCACAACATATAAAAACAACACTCTAACCCACTCCCCTCTGATACTCGCTATCTAGGAGAAGACCGCCCACGGTATAATTGCCCGGTTCGAGTATAGAATGTATATAGTAAACTGAGCTAATATATTGAACAAAAAACTACGAGTCCCCGTAAAGATAAATAAACAATTTAATCAAATACATACACAGTGCAATTTCCTTTCATTCGGAATACACATGGTTTTAGAATTAACTTTCACTGAATTACAAATAGATTGAATATAGAATTAAACAAATTTAGCCATTCTATTACTGTTAGTTAACTTCATCAGAGAATCGAGAGTTCAATCAAATTCATCCGTGTTGTTCGATTTTCATGACCTGTTATCGTCGAACTGTGTTCTCTGCTCACTCAAATGTTGACCCAGAGGTTCCTGTCTCTCGAGATACTTTTCCCTCGTGGATGTTTCTCTCGAACTCAGACTTGTCCTCTGTATCGATGTATGCCCCTCGCAACTTCTACTTTACAATATTCTTTTCCCGTCTTGTACTTCCTCTATTTCCGTACTGCACGTCTTTCCAAATAAAAGCTATTTTCCTCCTTCCTCGTGTTTTTGGTGCGTCTCTCAACTTTTGGTTTTTGGCGGTTTTTCGATCACACTTCCTTGATGAATGGATTTCACTCAAATCACATCCGGAGCCTTTCTTCCAAAATAATTATACACTGGCTATTCTCACAATAGTGAATTCAGATGACTGAAGTAAATTTCAGCTAGTAGGATATTATATTCTAAAGGTTTCTCGTGTAAAACACACCCCTTATTCAACAGTGACCAATCAGAATAAATATATTTTCTCGAGCTTTCCTTTAAAAGTTGCTTACATTAGCATGTCAAGATGACATGCTTTGGTTTTTAGTAACAATTCTCTGTTCCTTATCAAACATGACATTTTCGTAATAAAATGAACTTTCCCCAGGTCATGGTGGTCAGTACTGACCCCTGTATAAACAACTTGTTAATTAGTACGGTAGTCGACTAGCGTTTCCAGGCTCCCCCCTCCTGCATGATGTGTCGTAAATCTAACAAATGGCTACCTGGCTAGAATTAATAGTTATTTAATAGATTCGACCGAAAATTCGGCACTTCACATATAGAGACCACTCTTTATTCCAAATGCCTACCATATTCTACTTTTTTGCACAGTTTCACCTGTATGTGTGCAGTTCAGACTGGTCAGCCTTAGATCTCAGGCCAAAAAGTCTAAAATCTGAACACAAAAACCATATTCTGACTACATGGGAATTTTGGGTGTAACAAAAAATGGGTCCAAAAGATTAGGTTTTTCACTCTTTATTTTGTAGTGCAAATAAAACGTCCAGATAATTTGGTATCATTGTAGAGCTAAATCTGTCTACCTTTCTGTAATACCACCCACTTTAGTGTATCATACATGACCTTGATGTTACAGAGCTTGGAAGTAGGCTACTACCTACTGACCCATGAACTCTGTGCCTGGGGTTATTGTGATAACACATGGCAGGCATGTATCTCTGTCCCAGGTCTTGTCTGGATATTGTTTGCTTTTGGCATAAGGAAGGAGTATTTTGTGCTGCTGGGTAGCATTTGTGTTGAGGGTGGTGGTAAAGAAGATGGGGCAGGTGGGACTGCACTTTGGTTTCATGTTATGATTTTGAGAAATGTGGTGATTGGAACATGCATGGTAAGATGTGTGGGATGTGGATTCCAGGCCCATTATTCAAGTGTAGCATCCACATGTAGGCCAGATTGCAATTTGTGGTGGTCTGTTTATGTGAGTCCGAGTATGTGGCCCAGAGGTTTGGTTTTTGACTGGGCTATGTGCCATGCTGGTATCTGCTGGCATTAAGGAATGTTCTTCTGGGCTCACAGAGTAGTGTCAGATAAATGGGGATTGAAAAACTTCCTATAGATGAAAATAATAATAATAATGATAATAATAATAATAATAATAATAATAATAATAATAATAATAATAATAATAATAATAATAAATTTAAATAAGAAGCTCATTTGGTCAACTGACCAAGCTTCCATAAGGCCTTCTACAATGACATTTGTACAAATATTTATATGGTGTGCAATTTTTACAGGATAAGGTTTCTTTTGAGAAGAAATTCTGTTAAAATCTCAATGTTTTATCTACTGCTACAATAAGATATTACAAGGCTTCCAGGATGAGTACATACTGGTTTTATAAAAATAACAGCAGTGAACATTATAAGTGATTACATGATAACAGTGTTGTAAAAGGTAGTAGTACTGAATTAAAACTGAATCATTCAAATGATTGTTTCTGTAGATGTTGACTAAGAAGCTTTTTTTAAGCTTGGCATGTGTCAGCTAAAATTGATAGAAGTGACAGAATTCAGGGGAGAGGTCAACTAAATTTTATTCTACACCCACCTGTGTTGAGGCACAAGTACATGTATATGCCAACTCTAAAACTGGCAATTTTGCCAGTGAAATGAAAGTGGATTGAAAACAATGCTGAATGAACACAGAGACTGGAATGAATGCAGGTGAACTTTTGATTGAATGTAGATTAAATGTTGAATGCATTTTGATGAAAAGGTATGGGACAAATGCACAATGAAAGATGATACAGAAAAAAATGGAATAAATTTTGAATGCAATTTATGAATGGATTTGAAATTTAGCTTTTTTGAAGCTTCCACCTAATTTCTTTGGTTACCCATTCATATGATAAATCAGGATTATGTTTTTTCCAGAGTTGATTTTCAATTCTCATAAGCCATGGCATTCTTCTTGTCTAGGCCACAGAAAATACAGCAGCCACTGACGTAATGACTCTCATTAGTGATTATATCTGTACAATGTTTATATAAATACACCACTACTGTACTATATTTTAAACTTATTGCAGATTGTTACGTATATTTGATATGTCATTTATATTTGTTTTTTTTGTCTGTTTGTTAGATTAAAATTTGGCATTTTAAGTTTTAAGATTCGTTCATTGAAGGGGGTGGGGTGTGACCTTTACTTTACAGAATAAACACCAGGTGTTGACCTCATTTCTGACCTGGTATCAGAGTTGTAAACAAGGTTTTAAAATGATTGGTTGATTCCAAGGACAAAATGAAGTAAAGTATAAACATCTTTCTAATTTAGTTGGGTCATATGATATTTGCGTGATTTCTTGAACGTGAGATTGTTTTGAGAGATTCTGGAAGGTCGTGACCCCTTTCCTGTTTACGTAAAAACAGGTATTTAAATTATTGTTTGGGAGAGAACAGTTCAGTAGAAGTTGGGCTTTTATAATATTAAGTTGTGTCTTCTTTTTGAGTTATTTTTAATTACCATGTACTGGAAATTGTGTCAATTCATTTGGGATTAAGAGGAATTTATTGTGTTATTTATCTAGAAATTACTTGTGCTCATTTGAATTATTATAAAACTAAAACCGACTTCATCATGTGACATCGTCATCCATATTGGATTACATCGTCAAGATTCGAACCGGGAACTATTAGGACATTTTATTATCAGGACTTGCAATTCCACTAGTGGATTATATTGTGAATTCTTTTTGGATAAATTTTTGGACTTGATTCTCTAAAACCGTAAGTTTATTTATTTTCTTTTATGAAAACATTTCACTTTGGTTAAATTTGTCTTTCAACTGGTCATGCTAGAATTATAATTTTTTATGCACACAAGCCACAAAAAAAATACCCATGGATCTGTACATTGACCTCTCTGATCTAGATGATGATTTCAGTTAGGACCACCCCCCCCCCCCCACAATAGTTAACTGAACCAACATTTTATATTTGTTGGACTTGTAGACAAGTTTTCGCATTAGCTTTAAACCATGGTTGCTTGCTGGGTATAAATTATATTCTTTGTAGTGATCGAGTGCATCTTGATAGACACTGTTCTATCATTTCAATTTAGATCATTATGGCTCTTATTTTATGCTTCTATGTTACATGTTTGTGTTTAATGTTTATATTTCATGTAATGTTTCCGCTAAAATAGTGAAATTGATGATGATATACTTCTATGAATTCAGCTCATTGTGACCTACATCATCAACGACCGGATTTTTTCCAGTTTGTGTGTGTTTGTGTGATGTGGATTTTTAATGTAGCTTTAAAAAAATTTCAGTCATATCGCTACGATGTCGGTAGTGTTGCAGTTTATAGTTATGTCTAATAGTGAGGCATCATTCCGCAAACATGTGGCATCATGTCCCACCCAGTCACATTATCTTGACACCAGGCAGGCCAATCCAAACACTAACTTCATAATGCTGAGCGCCAAGCGAGGCAGTTGCTAGTACCATTTTTGTAAGTCTTTGGTATGACTCCGCCAGGGTTTCGAACCCTCAACCTCCTGCATCAGAGAAGCTGAAACACTAACCACTTAGGCCACTGGTGCAGTGGTCAAGTGTTTGCATTTAGGTCATAGCTACAGCAGGGTTTATATTGCTTGTATATTGTCAGTTATTTTCATTAGAGGTCATCTCCAGCCTGATTAAATAAAATCAGATTTCTGCTCTCCTGGGTGAAGATTTGACAGCTACCACATGGAGGTCATGTTTTGTTGACCTATGAGTTGGCTAATGAAAAAATAAAAAAATAGTTTTCATAAATTTGAAAGTGAATCAGATTGATAGGCACACACTGATGCTGCTCAGTCTCCCAAACGTGAAGATATAAAATTACATCTGATTGGCCAATAAAATGAGCGATTATGATAATAACATTGGTCACAGAGCATGAGCCATAAGTGGTCTCTGTCAGATCTTCACATAGGACAGTGGAGATCTGATTTTAATCAGATTAAAGTCATCTCCAAAGTTTGAGGCAAAATGGAGTCACCTATATGTATATGATTAGAGATGTGACGTATGGGTCCAGTAAGCGATTATAGCTGCTATTTGATGCACTAGCTTGAACCATGGTTCTCGTTAGGTGTATTGGCTGCCCCCTCTGTGACAGGGAGTTTCATTCTATGTAAGATTGATTAGGAAGTTTTTTGATTGTTTTCCACTACAAAGGGCTTGAACTTTCTAAGGTGGAATGAAGTTTTGACCCTCCATTGTATTGTTTTTTAATTTCTTATTCCCCTTTTTGTACTGCTACGGTGGCCTAGTGGTTAGAGCGTTCGCCACTGAAGTGGGAGGTCGTGGGTTCAATCCCCAGGTTGAGTCATACCAAGGACTTAGAAAAATGGTACTAACAGCTGCCTTGCTTGGCGCTCAGCATTAAGAAGTTAGTGTTAGGACTGGTTGGCCTGGTGTCAGGATAATGTGACTGGGTGGGACATCATGCTGCATGTCTGAGGCATGATGCCTCAGTGCTATACATCACTATAAACTGCCACACTACAGACATCGTAGCGATAGGACTGATTTTTTTAAAGCTACGTTAAAAATCCTAATCAAACAAACAAACAAATCCCATCTTTTTGTTTTATTTTATTTGACTTTTTTTAAAATAAAGAATCTTAACATGTTTTATCATGTAGATGCCTATGTTTTATTTGAAAGGGTTTACTTCATACAGAGATTAGCTGTTTTTAGCTTTAATTGTTTTTTACACTCAAAATTTTTTCTTGGTACTGTATATGTGTACTGGTGTGCTATTACATCCAGTACATCTCTCCCTTGATATAACACACACAACACAAAGGTGTGAGTTACTGGGAACCTCAGACTAATTAAGAAGAGGAAGCCATCCCCACTTAACATTTTTAAAAATCTGCATGGGTGGGTAAATGGGGCTATGTAATGGCTAAATACTCGTTATATTGTATTGGGAATTGTCAATAAAGAACTTTTTCTGATGAAGTTGTTCTCTTTTTTTTTGGTATAAATTACCTTTATTTTCAAGATATTCAAACCCTGATATATTGCTAAGAACATTACTCAAGGAGGTTTCAACAACTAACATGCGTATAAGAAAAACATTATTTATGACACTAATGCTTTTTGTTGATGCTGATTCACAACAAAACAAGATTCCTTTTTTTTTTAAAAAATTGGGATGTTTATTTTGTAAAACAACCATAAATGTCAAATTTTTATTTTTTTTCTCTCTTATTCTAGTAGTAAAATATTTGAGGAAGGAAGTCAGTGCTGATTCAAGAATTTCAAGTTCACTATAATGGAACACACTTCTCCATAATGAACCATTACAACGTTTATATTCACCATTTCTTTGTGTAAGAACATACAAATTTAAGGTTGCAAGTTTAATTAATTTCATAGTAATATTTATAACATTGTTTGGTTGATAAATTGAAATGAGTTAACCTGACAAATGAACATGACCATTAGCTCTTACTAGGGCCTAACTGGAAATCGCCTCAGACATTTGCTTCGGCCGAATATCCGTTTTTTTCGGTACTATTCGGAAGTATTCGCCTCAGCAAATAATATATGCACAAGTGGTTGCAAGTAAAATAATTCAATAAATATAGAACTTTAAAAAAAAGTTGTTGAATACGTAATAATTTTAGTTAATAATACAATTTTTCATTTTGTAGGCGATATATACGGTATACAGTACACGAAAAGTTTAAGCGTTGCATACGATAATGAAACAAACGGTACTCTCCGGAGTCGCACCTACTGCTCGGTTCGTGCCTGGATCTGGCAAATAGCTACATCCAAATACTCAGATTTGGTACTCGTCGAAAATTGTCTACTCGGTTAGGCCCTAGCTCTTAAACATGTAATATTTGGTTGCCTTTTCACATTTTTAAAAATTATTCCACCTGCTTTATTTGGTTTGATTGAAAAGATGTAATTAACAGTATAATGCAAAGCAAGTCCGCTTTTAATCAAAATGTAACCATGCAACTAATACTTCCCCACATGTCAGATATCGTTCACAATCAGCACTTAATTAGATTCTTTAATTAGGTTATTACTTGAACATTTGCAGAGATAGCTATGACAGTAGGTTGCCATTTTTTGCAAATGAATACAAGAGGCTGTATTGTATTATGATGATTAATTATGATATTTATACTAAAGCATGAATTTGATCTAACGAGTCTCATTTAATATATTATTTGTTTATTGAAGTGTTACCACTTGTACTCATTAAGGACATTTTTAAGGATAAAATTTGCATAAAATGTTGTTATTTACAGTGTACTGTGGAGATTGGTTAGAAGAAACATTTAACAGAACATAATTATGACTTCTTTGACTTCCATTTTTGGTGATAGAATGAGTGATTATCATGGTTATTGTGATTTTCTTCATGCTGAACCAATTAGCTAATATTTTGGTAATTTCTAGCAACAGGTTTCTAACCATGCATTATAAGCTAGTTTGTGAGTTTTAGCAATTTTATTTTGGGAGGGTGCATACACTTGTGTTGCTCTATTAAAATGTTCACTAGTACAACAGTCCTTGTTGCCAGTTAGAAACAATGCATGATTATTACATTTTGTACAGAGGAATTTTTTTGGCTTGAAAAGAAGAAAATCCTGGTTAAGTGTATTTTGATTCGTGTGACTCCATTTGATATTAATAATTTATATTAAGATTTGTTTGCTGAAGCTATTGAACATGTTTTCTTGGTATTGGTGTTCGAGTTACTAGTATTCTGTTTCTTTTGTATTGTTTACTATTTTTCTTGGCCTTGTGGATGTTCAAGCTGTTAGCATTCTATTGTATGTTTACTTTGGAATATTTGTCTCAGCTTTGTGGATGATTATAGCTGCCAGCATTCTATTGTATGTTTTCAATGGACTATTTTTCTCGGCCTTGTGGGTATTTTAACTGCCAGTGTTTCTATTGAACATTTTCATTGGTTAAGTATCTGTTTACAGCATTTGTGTAGCGCAAGCAAATTCCCTGTTGAAGTGCTTTCCAGTATTTGCTGACATATTAGAAAGATAATATTGATGAGTTTGGTCAGTCAGCCGACTTGTTGCCTTTAATAATAGTGTGTTATCTGTTTTATAGTAATGGGTGTTGAGTGTTGAAGTGTTCTTGAAT